>CAMRHE010000874.1:0-257500 GCA_947044405.1 Leptodactylus fallax
GAATGAAGGACAGAGGGCTGAACATCTTAATACTCTGTCCAGTGTCTCTGCACACATAGGATCTTTCTATGGATGTATCCCAAGCTCATAGGCAAGTTTTGTATCTCCTTAG
Source organism: Leptodactylus fallax (assembly GCA_947044405.1). Classification (NCBI taxonomy): domain Eukaryota; kingdom Metazoa; phylum Chordata; class Amphibia; order Anura; family Leptodactylidae; genus Leptodactylus; species Leptodactylus fallax. The sequence goes on from CAMRHE010000874.1 coordinate 113, forward strand.
ATAAATATAACAATCTACAACCTCTGCTACACACCCACTCTCAAAACCAATGTCCAGGACCGGATTTTGAGAATAAAGAATGATAAAAATAAATGTATCACCTGGGTAACAGGGATCCTCCAAGTGTTAGTGAGATGGAGAGAGGCCACAAGATACATCACTTACTCTGGAGGACCCCACATGTCCGTGCATTGTAAGGACAGCCCATTCATTTCAATTAGAATTGTGTAATACTTCATTTTCCCTGTGGTGGCGCTGCAGGGAAATTGTACACTTGCTGGCAGTTTCCCCCCACAGATTACAGCAAATCCCTGGGGGGTAAATAATTTATTATAAGAGAAACCTCAAAGAAAAAGAAGAAAATTCCTTTTAAAAGGAACCTGTCAACAGGTGGGGACATTAAACCACTGGTAGGTCCTTATGCACTGGTGGTTTAGTGTCCAGGTCTGTCCACCATGGGGATACGTAAAGGGATTTTTCAATACAACGTATGGCGCTCTGCTTGGTAAGTAGTGAAGAGGCTGTAGCACTTACCCAAACACTGAGGTCTCTTCAAAGATTTGAACAGAGGGGATCCTGGTGTTGGACCCCCACCAATCTTCAATTGAAAGGATAGGCCATTACTTTTTAAACCTGGAAATCCCTGTAAATTGATATGCTGGGGTCTGGTGACACTAACCTATCTATCTGCAGGGCTGGGGTGATATGCTGGGTCTGGTGACTGTAACCTATATATCTGCAGGGCTGGGGTGATATGGTGTGTCTGGTGGGACCAACCTATCTATCTGCAGGGCTGGGGTGATATGCTGGGTCTGGTGACACTAACCTATCTATCTGCAGGGCTGGGGTGATATGCTGGGTCTGGTGACACTAACCTATCTATCTGCAGGGCTGGGGTGATATGCTGGGTCTGGTGACACTAACCTATCTATCTGCAAGGCTGGGGTGATATGATGGGTTCTGGTGACACTAACCTATCTACCTGCAGGGCTGGGGTGATATGCTGGTTCTGGTGACACTAACCTATCTATCTGCAGGGCTGGGGTGATATGCTGGGTCTGGTGACACTAACCTATCTATCTGCAGGGCTGGGGTGATATGCTGGTTCTGGTGACACTAACCTATCTATCTGCAGGGCTGGGGTGACATGCTGGTTCTGGTGACACTAACCTATCTATCTGCAGGGCTGGGGTAATATGCTGGGTCTGGTGACACTAACCTATCTATCTGCAGGGCTGGGGTGATATGCTGGGGTCTGGTGACTCTAACCTATCTATCTGCAGGGCTGGGGTGATATGCTGGGGTCTGGTGACACTAACCTATCTATCTGCAGGGCTGGGGTGATATGCTGGGTCTGGTGACACTAACCTATCTATCTGCAGGGCTGGGGTGATATGCTGGGGTCTGGTGACACTAACCTATCTAACTGCAGGGCTGAGGTGATATGTTGGGTTCTGGTGACACTAACCTATCTATCTGCAGGACTGAGGTGATATGTTGGGTTCTGGTGACACTAACCTATCTATCTGCAGGGCTGGGGTGATATGTTGTGTTCTGGTGACACTAACCTACCTATCTGCAGGACTGTGGTAGACATCTTGGGTACTGGTGACAGACTCCTTTAAGCCCTGTCTTAAACATCTTACTGTGAAAAGTCCTCATATATGTATATATATATATATATATATATTAATAAAATGATGTGTTTTCTGCAATTTATCAAAATTGTATTTCCATATTTAATGTAACATAATAATTCTCAGCCGCTCGGCAGGATTATACTTGATCCCAGCTCCCTGATTTACATTGCAGTACAGCTCTTATTGCAGTCAGTGCCAGTTCTCCTCCACACTGCCACTTTCCTCTTGCAGTTGACAGTACCAGATGACCCTACGGTGTCTTTCATCATTATCTGTACTTATATACCTTATTACTCCTAAGTGTGCGCCCACATACACCCACCAGACAACACAGCTCGGGGATAGGAGCCGTTACCAGGACAGCCACAAGCGTATGTTATTAATGAGACCAAGATAAGGGACATTATCCCTTGTAGTTTATGCAGCGCGCTCAATCACGGCCAAAAACAGGAACTGAAGTAGAAAATTGTATGGCCGCAATATAGAGCGAATTCACACTAAATGGCTGGGGGACGACTCAAGTAATCTTAAAATAGCTCCAAAAAAAAATCTAATATAGCGGATACGGAAACCATTTTCGTCGACTCTTTTAGGGAAGTTATTAGGAATGTGTCGTCAATTTTTTATTTGTTTTTTAAAATAGGACAATAAATGATACAACTTTTTTCAAATCGGATTTAATTTTCTGATTGTAAAATTTTTTTAAATTCTATTTTCTGTCCATGATTATGGGGGCGGCCATCTTGCCTAAGCTTCTCCTCTGCTCTGTTAACGGCATTTAGTGACTTGCTTTACAGCAGTCTCAAGACAACAGTGTGGAGTTGACTCATTGAGATCTATAGGGGAGTTTTCTGGACATGCTCTGTGTAGGGACGGGGAGTCGATGAGTTGTGATGTCATCTATTGTCAGTAGTGGATGCAATGATGGCACAGTGGTGTTATCTTCTGTTGTAATCCTGTCTGTGGTGTAAATGAGGTGACTGCTGCAGAGAAGACAACTACAAAATTGGCAAGTGTCTGTCTGTTATTAGGCTTAGTGGTCACAGCTAAAATTTCAAGGTATAATAGTTTTTTTTTATATATATATAGCTAATGACATGGAAAATGTAAACTAAAAAAACATAAAAAATTATAAAAAAAAAATATGTTTAACATAAAACTTGGTTTAAATAGCAGGCCATTTTTGGTGACACATTCCCTTTAGTAGACCGAAGTCCATCATTGTGGACACTCATCTATTAGCCAGAGCTACTTAGAAGCTCTCTTACTCTGGAGGACCCAACAGGTTTATGGATTTCAATGGGAACTGTGTAATACTTCAGTTCTCCAGTGGTGGTGCTATAGGGAAACTGAACACCTGCTGCTGGTTTCCTTACAGATTGCAACTGATCGAGAGAGGTCTGTGCAGCAGGATACTCTGAGATGAGATTAGTGTTGGGGAAACCTTCTAACAAAAAGGTATTTTGCAAAGCAGAGACCCCCTTAAAGTTGACATTAGTCAAAACAGAAAAGACAATTTTCTACAATCCGATTAAAATTAACCAATACAGCCAAATATTTGCATTGATCTAAATGTGACCTATAAGGCGGGTTGTACTGGTGAGGACAGGACCCCAAAATTTATAACTTTAACTGCTCAGATTATGGGAATGGATTATATAGTACCAGACAACAGGGGCGTAGCTATAGGGGGTGCAGAGATCTTGGACTATATAAAATCCCTGTGCCCCATAAAATATACCACTATTCTAAATGGCACAAGGTGGGCAGGGAGCCAAGTACAGGACAGTGCATGGGTGGCCAGGATCTTCAAGTTACGCCTGTGCCTGACAACTGTACAGAAAATAATGATCATCGACACGCAGATTATTGTGTGAATTAGCTCTGATCTATGGTCCGGATTATTTTTTGTCTACAGAGCTTGCAATCTACCTAATACATGATAGAAAAAGCAGTGACTTTCAGTCCTACCGAATACATCACCGACCACAGATCTTGCAATCTACATTTAGTTTTGCACACTTATATCACATTTGTATGTGCTACAGCATATCCACATTTTATAGACAGGGTGGAAGTTTTCCTCCTTGATACATCTGACATAGTTTATGTTCTAGCCTGTTCTAGCCGCTGTAGTAATTTACACAGCAGGATCATGTAAACTTGCTTTGGGATATAACGCAGCTATTACACAATGCAATAAATAAATAACTAGCAAAACATTAAGATTGGTGCGGGGAATTAATCAGGGTTAACACCTTATATGCCAGAGGGTGCACAGCTGTGCTTCCCAGGCCCATGCGAGGCTGGGCACAGAGGAGCCTACAAGTACAGTCAGTAGGTAGGATCTCAGTACTTACCCTCCACCTGTATCCCTGGACATGATGCTGGCCGGGCACTAAGCACAATCTCCCCAGATGAGTGCAGAGGATAGACACATACACAGCAGCAGGGACTGAGTGACTGTCACACACAGGGCTTGGGCAGGGCTGGCTCTGCCCTCTCACGGCTCTCTGATTGGGAGCTACCTTAATATACAGTCTGCAGCCAGCCTTCTAGACGTCAGCTGTGTGACACTTCCATCCTACTCATAGATTGCAAGCTCCTGAGTGACAGCATGCCAGGGCAGAAGCAAGAAAGAGCAGCGACTTGTCAGATGATCCCCGCCGCATAGGCAAGAGGAACCGAGAGAACTGGAGAAACTTCCCAAACCAGTAGCAAAAGAGCAACTGAAAGCTAAAATCCTGGCAAGCAGATTCTGCAGAACCTCTTTACAAGGCGGTCTAACCAGAACAACACGAAAGAACTGATTCACAGATAAAGTGACAAGAGGTTCTGCAGCAGTCAGTGCATCTATTGCAAAATGAAGCTCGATGTAAAGTTGTTTTTTTTTTTTTAAATTCATCTATCGGTTTTGTTACTAAATTGCAAACAGCGCCCCCATTTCTGATACATGTATTACTATGTTTGATTTAGTAAATCTTTACCCTGGGTAGTTTGGGCATTAAAGGGGTTTTCCGGCCCCAAATAGATTTTTCATACTGATGACCTATGCACAGTATACGTCATCAGCATGTGATCCGTGAGGGTCCGACATGCAGACCCTGCACAGATCAGCTGTTCCGGCAGCCTTCAAACCCCAATTTTTTTCACCTTTTCCATCTCCGCCTTCCAAAATTCAATGTTTTCATTTTTTCGTCAACATAGCCATATAAGGGCTTATTGTTTGCACAACAAATTGCACATTTAGTTGACACCATGTTGAAGAACATAAAATTAATAGTTTAGTTTTATGGTGCACAAGGCATAAAAGGTGCAATTTGTGCAAATCAGGTATTTCCACCAAAAATTGCTACTTTTTTTTTTTTTTGCACTGAAAAGGGGGTGTAGAGAGTTTCTATCATATATACCAGAAATCTGGCGTAAACAATGCAGGAAATCTACACCAGCTATGATCTAAGATCCAGGCGCATGGCCCGGCACAGGGTGCACATCATTTATGAGGAGGTGCATCCTCTGTCAGCAATGGGGTTATGAAGACTGGCATTAATAACGTCAGTCTTCATAAATCTGCCCCATTGAGCATAAATTGCAAATTAGAATCAGAAGCAAAAAGTATCTGCAAAATGAGTGACCGCAAAGTTATAGTCATCCTTAAAGAGGAAGCGCGCGGGGATCTGACAGCCGCACAGTATAATCTGTGACACATGACACAGCCCTGTGTGTAAAGCTAATTACAAACCTGAGGGAATATTTGATGGAAATCCATTAAGTGCCTGTAATGTGGACTCACTGAGCAGGAGATAAATGGAGGATGTGTGGTGCGGCCGCAGAGCGTCCCTCATGCATGTGCACTGATTATTATACACATGTTAGACATGCATTTCTGCAGATCAGGCCTCTAGCGCCTCTTTTCTTGCCCTCGACTTTTTCTCAGAGCTGAATCCAGTTTGACAATGAGGGGCGTTTATTATAGCCGGGCGCTCTTAATGCGAGAAATTATTGGCAGCAGGAAAAATTCATCTCTGGAGTTAATGAATCAGATGTGATCCTTTTTTAGAGTCAGATGGAAAACTTTTTATATGTTTTATATATACAGTGCTGGCCAAAAGTATTGGCACCCCTGCAATTCTGTCAGATAATACTCAATTTCTTCCAGAAAATGATTGCAATCACAAATGCTTTGGTAATAATATCTTCATTTAATTTGTCGTCAATGGAAAACCACAAAAAGAATTGTCAAAAAGCCAAATTGGATATAATTCCACACCAAACATAAAAAAGGGGGTGGACAAAAGTATTGGCACCCTTTGAAAAATCATGTGATGCTTCTCTAATTTGTGTAATTAACAACACCTGTTACTTACCTGTGGCACATAACAGGTGGTGGCAATAACTAAATCACACTTGCAGCCAGTTGAAATGGATTAAAGTTGACTCAACCTCTGTCCTGTGTCCTTGTGTGTACCACATTGAGCATGGAGAAAAGAAAGAAGACCAAAGAACTGTCTGAGGACTTGAGAAGCAAAATTGTGAGGAAGCATGAGCAATCTCAAGGCTACAAGTCCATCTCCAAAGACCTGAATGTTCCTGTGTCTACCGTGCGCAGTGTCATCAAGAAGTGTAAAGCCCATGGCACTGTGGCTAACCTCCCTAGATGTGGACGGAAAAGAAAAATTGACGAGAGATTTCAACGAAAGATTGTGCGGATGGTGGCTAAAGAACCTCGACTAACATCCAAACAAGTTCTAGCTGCCCTGCAGTCCGAGGGTACAACAGTGTCAACCCGTACTATCCGTCGGCGTCTGAATGAGAAGGGACTCTATGGTAGGATACCCAGGAAGACCCCACTTCTGACCCAGAGACATAAAAAAGCCAGGCTGGAGTTTGCCAAAACTTACCTGAGAAAGCCAAAAACTTTTTGGAAGAATGTTCTCTGGTCAGATGAGACAAAAGTAGAGCTTTTTGGGAAAAGGCATCAACATAGAGTTTACAGGAAAAAAAGAGGCCTTCAAAGAAAAGAACACGGTCCCTACAGTCAGACATGGCGGAGGTTCCCTGATGTTTTGGGGTTGCTTTGCTGCCTCTGGCACTGGACTGCTTGACCGTGTGCATGGCATTATGAAGTCTGAAGACTACCAACAAATTTTGCAGCATAATGTAGGGCCCAGTGTGAGAAAGCTGGGTCTCCCTCAGAGGTCATGGGTCTTCCAGCAGGACAATGACCCAAAACACACTTCAAAAAGCACTAGAAAATGGTTTGAGAGAAAGCACTGGAGACTTCTAAAGTGGCCAGCAATGAGTCCAGACCTGAATCCCATAGAACACCTGTGGAGAGATCTCACAATGGCAGTTTGGAGAAGGCGCCCTTCACATCTCAGGGACCTGGAGAAATTCCAGCAGAGCATTGTAAGAAACTCAGTGATGGTTACCGGAAGCGGTTGTTCGCAGTTATTTTGTCTAAAGGTTGTGCTACCAAGTATTAGGCTGAGGGTGCCAATACTTTTGTCCGGCCCATTTTTGGAGTTTTGTGTAAAACGATCAATGATTTGACTTTTTTTCATTCTCTTTTGTGTTTTTTCATTGCAAGCAAAATAAATGAAGATATTATTACCAAAGTATTTGTGATTGCAATCATTTTCTGGAAGAAATTGAGTATTATCTGACAGAATTGGGGGGGGGCCAAAATTTTGGGCCGGGGCTGTTTAGGCCTGCTAAAAAATCTCTTTTTGGGGTTTTTTTGGGGGGTTAAATGGGGGGTTTTTTTGTTTCCTGTTTAGTAATTTTTTTTTGGGGTTTTAATTGTATTTTTTTTTTTTTTTTTTTTAGTTGTATTATTTTGGTTTTACATGGTCTTTTTTCGTTTTCTCTTTTTTGGGGTTTTTTTTTGGTTTTTTTTTTTTTTTTTTTTTTTTTTTTTTTTTTAGGTTTTTTTTTGTGGTTTTATTTCTTTTTTTTTTTTTTTTTTTTTTTGGTTTTTTTTTTTTTTTTTTTGTTTTTTTTTTTTTTTTTTTTGTATAGCGGTATTTGGCATTACATGGCACTTTTACATGTTCTCTGTGTAGTGGTATTATTTGGCATTACATGGCACTTTTACGTCTTCTCTGTATAGCAGTATTATTTGGGCATTACATGGCACTTTTTGTGTTCTCTGTATAGCGGTATTATTTTGGCATTACATGGCACTTTTTGTGTTCTCTGTATAGCGGTATTTGGCATTACATGGCACTTTTACATGTTCTCTGTGTAGTGGTATTATTTGGCATTACATGGCCCTTTTTGTGTTCTCTGTATAGCGGTATTATTTGGCATTACATGGCACTTTTACGTGTTCTCTGTATAGCGGTATTATTTTGGCATTACATGGCACTTTTTGTGTTCTTTGTATAGCGGCATTATTTTGGCATTACATGGCACTTTTTGTATTCTCTGTATAGCGGTATTATTTGGCATTACATGGCACTTTTACGTGTTCTCTGTATAGCATTATTATTTGGCATTACATGGCACTTTTACGTGTTCTCTGTATAGCATTATTATTTGGGCATTACATGGCATTTTTACTTGCTCTCTGTATAGTGGTATTATTTGGGCATTACATGGCACTTTTTACGTCTTCTCTGTATAGCAGTATTATTTGGGCATTTCATGACACTTTTACGTGTTCTCTGTATAGCGGTATTATTTTGGCATTACATGGCACTTTTTGTGTTCTCTGTATAGCGGTATTATTTTGGCATTACATGGCACTTTTTGTGTTCTCTGTATAGCGGTATTTGCCATTACATGGCACTTTTACATGTTCTCTGTGTAGTGGTATTATTTGGCATTACATGGCCCTTTTTGTGTTCTCTGTATAGCATTATTATTTGGGCATTACATGGCATTTTTTACTTGCTCTCTGTATAGTGGTATTATTTGGGCATTACATGGCACTTTTACGTCTTCTCTGTATAGTGGTATTATTTGGCATTACATGGCACTTTTACGTCTTCTCTGTATAGCAGTATTATTTGGGCATTTCATGACACTTTTACGTGTTCTCTGTATAGAGGTATTATTTTGGCATTACATGGCACTTTTTGTTTTCTCTGTATAGTGGTATTTGCCATTACAGTCATGGCCAAAAGTTTTGAGAATGACACAAATATTCTATTTTCACATGATCTGCTGCCCTCTGGTTTTTATGTGTGTTTGTCAGATGTTTTTATCACATACAGAAATAGAATTGCATTCATATTATGAGTAACAGAAGCTTATATTGACAGTTAGAATGAGTTAATGCAGCAAGTCAATATTTGCAGTGTTGACCCTTCTTCTTCAGGACCTCTGCAATTCTCCCTGGCATGCTCTCAATCAACTTCTGGACCAAATCCTGACTGATAGCAGTCCATTCTTGCAGAATCAATGCTTTCATTTTGTTGTTTTGAATTTGTTGGTTTTTGTTTGTCCACCCGTCTCTTGATGATTGACCACAAGTTCTCAATGGGATTAAGATCTGGGGAGTTTCCAGGCCATGGACCCAAAATCTCTATGTTTTGTTCCCTGAGCCATTTAGTTATCACCTTTGCTTTATGGCAAGGTGCTCCATCATGCTGGAAAAGGCATTGTTGAGCGCCAAACTGCTCTTGGACGGTTGGGAGAAGTTGCTCTTGGAGGACATTCTGGTACCATTCTTTATTCATGGCTGTGTTTCTAGGCAAGACTGTGAGAGAGCCGATTCCCTTGGCTGAGAAGCAACCCCACACATGAATGGTGTCAGGATGCTTTACAGTTGGCATGAGACAAGACTGGTGGTAGCGCTCACCTCTTCTTCTCCGAATAAGCTGTTTTCCAGATGTTTCAAACAATCGAAAAGGGGATTCATCAGAGAAAATGACTTTACCCCAGTCCTCAGCAGTCCACTCCCTGTACCTTTTGCAGAATATCAGTCTGTCCCTGATGTTTTTTCTGGAGAGAAGTGGCTTTTTTGCTGCCCTCCTTGAGACCAGGCCTTGCTCCAAGAGTCTCCGCCTCACAGTGCGTGCAGATGCACTCACACCTGCCTGCTGCCATTCCTCAGCAAGCTCTGCACTGCTGGTAGCCCGATCCCGCAGCTGAAACACTTTTAAGAGACGGTCCTGCCGCTTGCTGGTCTTTCTTGGGCGCCCTGGAGCCTTTTTGGCACCAATGGAACCTTTCTCCTTGAAGTTCTTGATGATGCGATAGATTGTTGACTGAGGTGCAATCTTTCTAGCTGCAATACTCTTCCCAGTTAGGCCATTTTTGTGCAGTGCAATGATGACTGCACGTGTTTCTTTACAGATAACAATGGTTAACAAAAGAGAAACAATGATGGCAAGCACCAGCCTCCTTTTAAAGTGTCCAGTGGTGTCATTCTTACTTAATCATGACAGATTGATCTCCAGCCCTGTCCTCATCAACACCCACACCTGTGTTAATGGAGCAATCACTGAAACGATGTTAGGTGGTCCTTTTAAGGCAGGGCTGCAATGATGTTGAAATGTGTTTTGGGGGATTAAGTTCATTTTCTAGGCAAATATTGACTTTGCAAGTAATTGCTTTTAAGCTGATCACTCTTTATAACATTCTGGTGTATATGCAAATTGCCATTAGAAAAACTGAAGCAGTAGACTTTGTAAAAATTTATATTTGTATCATTCTCAAAACTTTTGGCCATGACTGTACATGGCACTTTTACATGTTCTCTGTGTAGTGGTATTATTTGGCATTACATGGCCCTTTTTGTGTTCTCTGTATAGCAGTATTATTTGGGCATTACATGGCACTTTTACATGTTCTCTGTGTAGCGGTATTATTTGGCATTACATGGCACTTTTATGTGTTCTCTGTATAGCGGTATTATTTTGGCATTACATGACACTTTTTGTGTTCTCTGTATAGCGGCATTATTTTGGCATTACATGGCACTTTTTGTGTTCTCTGTATAGCGGTATTATTTGGCATTACATGGCACTTTTACGTGTTCTCTGTATAGCATTATTATTTGGCATTACATGGCACTTTTACGTGTTCTCTGTATAGCATTATTATTTGGGCATTACATGGCATTTTTAATTGCTCTCTGTATAGCGGTATTAATTGGGCATTGCATGGCACTTTTATGTGTTTTCTGTATCACTGTTCTGTGTATAGTGGTAATATTTTAGTATTATATGGCCAGGTATCCTTTTCATTGTACAGTGGTATTATTTGAGTATTCTATGGTACTATTATTTCTTTCCAGTATATAGTGGTATTACTTGGGCATTGTACGACGCTGTTATGTTATATTATTTTTTCATTGCTATGTATGTATTTGTAGCATCACTTTGGTGGAGCGTGACCGCCACATACACCGCCAACTCAAATTGAGACGGGTCTAATCTATGATATGTAGATATCTGATTCAACACAGGTCTCTCTGAGGGCAATACACAAAAATTATCTCCATGAGGGCATTACCTCAATGTAGTTTTTCTTCACACTGCAAAATCTATCATGGTGCGTATTGTGCTTTACCAAAAGCCTCTTAGTTTCTCGTCATATACAGCGTCTTACTGTTGTGTCAGTGTATTCGAGACACACGCCTTAGGGAAGGGATTTGGGTGGAGTAAGTGCTTACATTACACTTTGCCCTGGATAGACGCACACTCACGGCCTGCATTAGAGGGCTCACCTATCCCGGCCTCCCATGTTACACATTAGTTGTATGGATTTAGTCATCATCCAGCAGGTGATAAATGGGGAAGTACAGAAGCTAGTGTGACGGTATATACTGTGCGGCTACCAGCCACCTTAAGGAAAGCTGATAATCCCTAAAAGCCGTAGTACCATAGAGGGTGGCTCTGCCGTAAGTCAGGAATCTCCTGCTCAGTGTTTCCAGATAAAGCCGTCATATAAACGTAGATGCTAAGAGTCCTGTATATTCAGGGACTGAGTCCAGTTTGCTTGTTTTTTTTTTTTTATATGCACGTAATAAATTGTTGTTTGCCTTCATGCAGCTCGGTGAATGTCCTGGATAAATAACATGTACAAATAAAGTTTAGTTAAAGACGGTAATTAAAATGGATTACAAATTTGTTCTAATTATATATACACGTGAGACAGTTATGTTATAAGGTGGCGGAGCTCATAAAGGGTTAATACGATAGGTGCTGAGATCCACCGACTGCCAAAACATCCCTCACTTTGTGATGCATAGTCATATGCAATATGACTGGGAATTGGATGTAGTATACAGCGCCTTGCCCCAGCTCTGTAACCACTAGGTTAATCCATACTTACTGTACATACATACATAACCCATTGGAAGAAGCAGTGCCTTTCACAAGCAGTCCAAAAATATCCCTTTATGAGAAATGGCAACAAATTTTGTATTAGTTTAAAGAAAAATGTAAAAATAAAAGAATGATTTGTTTATATAACTATTTCAATGGGTTTTGGCAAGAAAAATATATATGTACGGTATATAAAGAGTGTGAGACTGTATTATCTGTGTTTTATTTCCTATCTATCTCATTCTGACTGTCCAAGACCCTATTTGTCTAATCTCTCCCCACAAAAAGGACAGCTTGTCTATCAGGCTAGACTTAGACCTTATACACGCGACAGAGTGTGCCTTTGATGTGGGGCCGAGTTTGCAGTCGGATGACACACCGAGTGACATCCAATTGCCTTCCATGATGTATTCACATCTATTAGGGCTTCTGTTCCGTTTGTATGATTATAGAGCAGGTCCTATCTTGCTCTGGGTACACCCGGATGGCTCTCCAAGTGAAATCTGACTGCATTCCGCTGCAAACTCATCCCCACATTGGAAGCAGAATTGGTCATGTGCATGGGGTCTAAGTCTAGGCTGATAGAGAAGCTGTCCTTTTTGTGGGGAGAGATTAGACAGATAGGGTCTCAGACTTATACTGCTGATGAATCATCTTTGACCTTAGACCTATAGTCCCTCATGATTGTCTGTCTCCCGACATGGGTTGCTTGCAAAGCATTATGGGTGATCCTGTCTGATCCCCCAAGTCATGTGATCCTTCTCTGCTTTCTCCATGTTTTCCACATGGCGGCCACCATTTTAGCCAGTTCGTGTGAACTGAACTACAGAAACAATGTATTCATCTGAATCCAAATTGTTTGCAAAATTCAAAATCAATCTAGTTTGTTTGGAACGGATTTCCTTATCTCGAATAGAAACACAGTATGGCCTCATAAACATGAAGAAGTCATGTGTATGGAGCCAGAGGCAGTCCATGTGCCGCAATGTAGTGCACTTTATACCTCCATAGTGTAGCATGCGATGGAAATACCAAACATTTGCTTTTATTTATTAGATATTAACTTCCCCCATAGTCTCTTTCCAAATTTCAACGTTGTAGAAGGAAGTTCACAAATGAGATCCATACACCTGTATTTGCTTTATGGTATTGATCTTTGCCTCTTATCGGTAGCCGCCACTTGTGTGATCGTTCTGTTTCATTGCTGCGGTGTCTATTCACCAATGCAGGAATGTCTGCTGATGTACACAATGCAGGGATAGGCTGAAATGAGAAGAACTCCATTATTGTTCTCGCAGCCGCCCCTCACCCCAGGCGATCTCTAATGGTACAATTGATTTTATATATCTGCTTTATTTCTCGGTTCCTTGTAATCTTTGTACATTCAAGGTGTTATTTAGTTTTTTTATTGCAGATTGATTTTCCGTCACAATTTTCTTAGCTTAAAAAGACTTTACCACCACCAAAATCTCTTCTACACCCCTTATATGCTGTTGTAGGGGCGGTCAGTGACATAGTGAACGTATCTTAATGAGTGCAATTTTGCTGCGGAGAAAATCTACTCTTAATTCATATGCAAATGAGCTATTTGGTGCACCTGGGGCGTGGCCACATCTACCAGAGCACCTGTTCAATAGCAATATCCTATACTAAAAGGTCTAATTCTAATAAATATACCTATGGTTACGATAGGTTTTAGATGTCCTCGTGTGATGTGCATTTCAGCTAAGGGTGCCTCAAATTCCTTTCCACTTCCTGTCGCAGCTTTTACTCACTGATTAGGCTCAGAGGACGGGACCTTATCTGCGGATTTGAGCGGTCAAGCATTAAAATTCAGCCTCAAATTCCTGAAGCTGAATTTTTCAGTTTGTACAAATTCCACCGTGTGAACATAACCTTAGACTAGCTCTGCAATAGCTCTGTGTAAAAACCGAAAGGCAGCCTATTAGACCCTAGCTCTGGCAGAGCCTAGTAGGTTCACTAAGATTCTCAAACCTGGAGGAAATTGTTAGGCCCCCAGGTAACCCATCACATTACAGATGGAGGGAGGCTATGGGATAACATGGAAACCCCTCCCTCTATCCAAAAATTTAGATGTTGCTGCTACGGACTGTGACATCTAAGGGGTTAAACTATCAGTCCTAGCAGCTGCAACAGAATCAGGATTGTGTAATACATCCCTACTCATTCCACTGATGCCACATGTGCACTGATTTGCACCTGCACGATGACCATGATGAAAATGTTGTGATTTTTTTCCATTATGGAAAAATCTGTCGAAATCTGTAATGATTTGGTTACTCCTACAATATACTGCAATGTGTCTGTACTGCAGTATATTGTCTATATATTGCAGTTCTATGATGAATCAATTGGCACCCCACGCTTTGTTAGGACACTGTTCAGTGTAAAGATGGCAGAGTTCATGCAATGTAACGAATTAGATGCAGCGGTCACAATTGACTGCAGCATCTCATATGCTATAGAAATAAGCTTTGAAAGGGGGCAAAGGGCCAATATATTGAGTCACTAGTGATCATTCTGAAGAAGGAGGGATCAGAAAAGGAGAGCAGTGCTTATGACTAGGAAAGCAAAATCCCACTCCACTAACTAAAATCCATCTCAGTGTCTCTGCTGCTAGAGACGGACTTCACATGAAAACACGCAGTGGACAGCACATTAGAGGAAAGACAAACACTTAGTGGCCACTTTGGAACAAATCACAAAAGGAAAAGATCCAGAAGTTTCTCATATACTTTGTGGCAGATTTACTAATCCTGTCTAAAGGTGTGTTCACATAGAGGAATTTGCCATGGATTCGGGGGTTGTTTCCACCCCCGAATCCGGAGCAGATTCCTCCTGAATCCGCCTCCCATTGTTTTCAATGGGAGACAGAGATTGCAGCAGGACTCGAAAAAAAGAGGTGTCCTGCTCGATCTTGCCGCGGATTCCGCGGTTCGAGACGCCCTCCTGATTAGGCCCATTCATCCAGGCCTAATCAGGAGTGGGATGCCGAGACGGATTGCTGATGCACTGGGTAAACTTAGGTTAAATTTTTTTTTTTTTTTTTTAATGTACCAGATTTATCACAGTGGTTGATGCTGGATAATAAATCTGACAAATCTTTGGGTCCCAGTGCATCATAAGTACGAGTACCCCCAACTATAATACATTGTTTATAGTACTGGTCTCCTCATATTGGAAAGAGACACCTTATGGGCCCCCTAAGGCTCCTGGGCCCGGGTGCAACTGCACCTTCTGCACCTCCTCAAGTTACTCCTCTGTATAGACTATTTAGTCTAAACCTATTTGCTGGCTTAATGTACACCACATCATGCACCAGAGTCAGCAAACCCCAGACGTACCTAGTCCTATTTTTAGCTGGGAAATCCAGGGCAGGCAATATCCGTGAGCGGAATACATCATGAGCCACGGGATAAACCTGACGGAGCGCTGCCTAGACTGGATGCCACGTTTCTCCCTTTTGCATCTGGCAATGTTGAACTATAAATAGGTGTAAATGTTTGTAGAGGAATCAGCCAAAATTCATCTCTGTAGTCATCTTAAAGTGATAACAGTCAAAATTTATCATCTATCCTGGGGTTAATGGGAGAGACCTTCCTCTGTTCAGTGTGTCATGTCATCGTACGGTCAGCAGAATGGCTTCATATCGTTGGGGCTGAGGACGTGATCTTGTCATGTGGTTCATCTTCCCTACAGAGAATTACAAGGATGGCAGAAGATGTGTGTGACACCAATTTCCTGTTTGTCCTAAGCTGAAAACAGTCAAAGTCATCCATAAACCGACGTACGGGGAAGACTGATCTGAGCTTCATATGTGAGATTTGTGTAGAGGCTGGAAATTTCCGCCATTTGCGGTCTCTTTTCTTCATTCTTCATTTAATAATAATAATAATAATACATTTTATTTATATAGCGCCAACATATTCCGCAGCACTGTACAGTTTGTACAATTTTGTTAATTGACAAAAATAAACTATTAACCCTTCTATTTCTGGAAGCATTCTTATTTTCCAGAATTTGTTCCACACCTGCCTAAAACTTTTGCACATTACTGAATATAGCTAGATAGATAAAGACACACACATCTCCCACATGGAGCTGCATAACAGCTGTCCGACTGAAGCCTGAGGGTATATTCAGACATGGCAGTAATAGTGTGGGACTAAACTGTGAATATCCACTTGTACTTACCATATGGCTGCGGTGCGGAGATCTACTTTAGGTCTGTCCAAAAAAAAAATAATTTACATTTTATTCCTGCAAAAATATGAATGCATTACTATACATATAAATAGTGCAATATCAGTAAAATAAAAGCTGCATGCCCCCTACTGTCAGGTCTTGTAAGTGCAGGTTCCCCTTCACCATGAGTGGGCACATTTTCATCATCACATCCCAGTAAATAACACGACACACTACACATTGTGTTATCTGCTCTTATACAATGGTTATCATGAAGGTTAGCTGACTGTGCAATGAGATGTCAGACTCCATATGTTCCCTCTGGATATTGGGGCACATTCTGATTTCGGAATGGGCAGTTAAAGGGGTTTTCCGGCCCCAAATTGATTTTTCACACTGATGACCTATTCACGGGATAGGTCATTAATACCGTATGTGATCTATGGGGACCCGACACCTGCACCCCCACAGATCAGCTGTGCTGCTGGAGAATGGGCGGCTTGTGCAGCGCCGCTCCTATTTAAGTACTAGATGTAGCACAGCAGCCCCGTGCAATGTATAGTGGCGATTCTGGGGAATTGCAGCGCCATTCCTATTACTTGAATAGGAGCAGCCTGCACATGCGCTCCACCAGATTCTGGCACCTTGAGACTGCTGGATCATCTGATCTGTGCGGAGTCTGGGTGTTGGACCCCACAGATCACATACTTATGACCTATACCTATATCAGTATGAAAAATCAAAGTAGGGCCGGACAACCCCTTTAATTGCCTTTAAGCATAGTCTACTATGCTATTCCATACCCTTATACTGATGTATACTATAGCAAGACAAAAGGACACTCTTGATTTCCACCTGCGTCCAGTAAACCTATAGATGCCCCTTGTTCAGCTAGTTGGAAAAATGGCCTAAATCTAATGTAATATTTCATAGCAGAAATGAACCAAATTTTACACCACAATCTAAGCACCAACGCATTAGTAGATATCGGCGAAAATCTGAATATCATGTGTAACTAAACTTTCGGACATCTTTTGATTTTCTGGCAGTGTGTGTGTCATTATGGTACACAGTCAGAGACAGAAAGGGAAAATGGATTTCTGTGTCACCATTCGCTGCGGGCTTATACTATAAGCCGTCTCTTCCTAACATTACAGGATTTATTGCACTGTAAGCAGTTTATTCTGAACTCCATGTCTCAGGAGGTAAACATGGAAAAGAAGGGCAAGCATCGGATGTAGAGCCTGGGTTCCTCATGGATTACACTGTACTCTTAAAGGGATAGGGTAGAGCCGAGATGGCTTAATAAATAGGGCAAACTAAAATCAGACAAGTGTCCTTGCATCTCTATTTGACGGAGCATCTGTGGGATGTGCTGGAGAGACAACTGCGACCCATGGGGGGAGCAACTTACAGGATTTAACGTGTACTTAAAGAGGACCTTTCATGTCTTCATGCACCTGCCCCGGGGCTGGAGATATCGGTGCCATTAGTTTCGGCACCGATCTCTGCCCACTGTCAGAAGGGCATTCCTGACAGTCTAGCTGGGCGGTAAGGAACGCCCCCTCTGACCGTACAGAGCTATGGACGAGTACAGTCAGGGGGGGCGTTCCTCACAGCCCAGCTAGACTGTCAGGAACGTCCTTCTGACAGTGGGCAGAGATCGGTGCCGAAACTAATGGCACCGATATCTCCAGCCCCGGGGCACATACCAGGGAAGAAGAAACTGACCATTTTTTTAAATAAAATATATTACAGAGTTTACGATCATCACCAACACTATTGATTTATTAAATAAAAAAAAAAAAAGTTGAAAAAGTTTAGGCTTTAGAGCATCTGCAGCGAACATCTTGGCGCCTGATACCACAGCACACCTTCAGAGGTTGTCTGGAGTCCATGGGTCAGAGCTGATCTGGCGGCATGAGGACGATCTACACAACATTAAGTGGATTTAATGTTATGGCTGATCAGTACATGGCTGTATGAGCAGCAAGGTTCTCATTTACAGATTTAAAGGGGCTGTCCACCTTTTCAAAATTCATGGCTCATAATTAAGATAGGCCTTTAATTTTAGTTTGGTGGTGGTCCGACTGTCGGAAGCCCCTCACATCAGGCACGCAACTCCTGCCATTGTGTTCATGAAACAAAATTTTGCTGGTTCCAATCTTACAATCCAAAGTCGGAACCAGCCTGGGACTCCTGGGTTTGTTACATACAAAACCACAGAGGAAGTAAATCATGATAGACTCCAGGGAGAACCCCTTTAACGATCGGCCATCAGTAATGAAACGTTGGCTATCTCCTTTAACATTGTGTAAGGAAGATCAGGGCATCAACCTACCGCAGGTTGTAGTTTCTCAGCTGTGTCACAGGAAGGTTACATTGTTACAGCGCTGAGATCCTGGAAAGTCAGGTGTACAACATCACACCGTCACAATGCGGTATGAAAACAAGCGGGCGTTAGGTAAATTCACGTTGTGTTTGCAAAAGCAACACAGAACAGAGATGACAGGCGCTGCGGGAAAGGGAAAAAACCTATTGTAAAATTAAATCAAATATTGGAATTTCCAGAATTTGCCCAACAAATACTACAAGGTAAAGCTGACAGCGCCATTACAGAGGTCCTTGTTTTTGTGTCTCGCTCCGGATGCCTTTGAAAAGCAGAAAAGGATTTAGACATAAGCTGCAAACCAAATACAGACGTATGAAGGTCCGACAGGCTAAGGCAGGCGACGTGTGTCCTACGTACTGACTGCTGAAATACTGACATTTTAGATAAAAGGGGACAGGGCTTAATAAGACACAGCTGACAAGGGTTTCAGTACTACAAGTCGCAGCATGGCCGGGGTTCTAAGCATAGATAGGGGAGTGAAGCAGTCTATGGTTTCTCCTTTACTTTATAATCCTGAGCTCAAGAGTCTTTAGAATAGAAGATAACACCTCTATAGAGAACACCACCGACACATCATTACATCACTACTGACAATAGATGATGTCACAGCTTATCTCCTCCCCCTCCCTGCACAGAGCATGTACCTCAAAGACAGCTCCAAACTATAGGTGCCTATAGTGTAAAGCAGCGTTCCCCGACCTGTGTCTGGCGTTGCTTTCTACCAGACACAGAATATTAATGTCGGGTCTAGCAGAAAGAACATTTTACATACTTATCTAGGCCCTTATCGGATCAGCATAGAGGTAGAGGGAGCGGAGTTCTTGCACAGAGGGAGGATGCAACGTGACATCATGACGCCTCCGCTTCTCCGTCTTTCTGCGCCTCTGTCCCTAGTCAATGAACACCGCGGCTTGCTCCATGCAGATACAATAAAATGTCCTCTCTACTCCTGCCTAAAATCTTTAAAACTCTACAAAATTTTTCATTATTTATATTTGCAAAAATGTTTAATTTTAATTGTCCATAACTGTAACTATAGGTATGTTCAGAGGGAAATCTACAAGCGTAGGTTCTCTTCAGTCGCCTACCGAAAAAAACATTTCCAATCTTCTAATTGGGGATGTTTTGGCAGCGAGCACATGGGTTTCTGTAAGTCAAATGAATGGAAGTCGCTGTAGAAATTTCTGCAATAAATCTGCTCCATGTAAATATATCCCAAATTATTATTTTTTTGATAATACAGAGGTTCCTCACATTGCAACAATATCTCCATTCCAAATGTCCACGGAATTCCTTACGATGCTTTTATGTTATCACACCGGTCCTCATTATTGGACATTTACCGCTCGCCTCCATCTGGTAACGCACAATTCTGACAGCCCAGTGTCTCAGAAGCCCTTGGAAGTTTTAGCACAAGGTCAAAAAATCTGAAAATGCGTAGTAGATCTCCTTGAGAGATTAGTAGTTATTTTCCGGTCTGAAAAACATATAGTACATCTTACACAACCTCCATTCATTTAACCTCTTCATATCACTTGCTAGTCCCCCCATACCCCCAGTGCTGTATCTAAGGCATCTCATCCAGCAAACACCGAAACTCTGCTGTCTATAGATGGCCAAGGAGTGTTCACACAGCAGAATTTGGTGCAGATTCAGTGCCCTGAATACAATAGGAGGCCGAGATTGCTTAGTTTTTCAGCGTCCTGCTCCGATCTCAAAACAACGGGAGGCAGATACTGGGCGGATTCCACCCCGCAAATCCACAGCAAATTTCTACACATGAATGTACCCTAAGGGTTTGTTCACACAGCAGAATTTTCTGCTGATTTTGGCTTGGCAGACCCCTCCCTGATATGCCTCCCATTGTTCTCAATGGTAGGCAGAGATCGGAGCAAGGCGATGAGAAAATTAGCTTACCGCTCGATCTTGCTGCGGATTCTGCTGCAGCTGCGTGAAAATGCTCTGCATCGGCACTCTCCTGTAGGAAGTGGAAAATGAAGAAGAATCCGAGGCGGACGTTCATTTCATTCCTCTTCATTTGTGACCATCTGAACAGGCCCTAAGCGCACATTCACACGTCAGAAATGATTTTCAAGGTGGAAGCCCTATTTCCATCCCGCTCAGTAGAGCAGCTCACTCCGCAGGTTCTGCAGTAACACTGAGCAAGACGCTTATTTCTTCAAGGCCCTGCTTCAAAAAACAATGGGAGGCAAAGTGAGGGCGGAATCTGCCTCAAAATAAGCGTGAAATTCCACAGTTTGAACATACCCTAACTCTGGGATGAGCTAATCTGAATATCACTTGACTACATATCAATTTACTACATGGTTGGTTAGGTAAAAATTCCTTCTATATGAAACCTGTTCTCGAAAACCTTTAACAAACAGAACTTTAACATACTCAAGTACGAGATGCTTTTCTGTGTACAGGAAAACAATGAAATGTCAGACTTTAGCAATTTACACTTTATTACGTACTTACATTTTATGTCCATAATTACAACATCGAGCTGCGATAAAACATAGAAAAACACAAAAGGAGTCATGTAAAAGAAGCTTGTATCCATCCCCGGGATCGTGCACAGCGTCCTAGCACGCCGCACTACGCAGCAACGTGATATTAACTCTTGCAAGACACAAGGATGAGACACATGGCAATTTTTTTTCCATAGTGGTTATGGTTAGAATTCCAGCAGGGGACAGCTGTACGTCAGTAGATGAACATATAATATATGAATGATATATACATATTTTATAATAATAATAACAATAATAATAATATTGGTCCACATAGTATTCATTATAACAAATAGATTCTATATTTCTGTAAAACATTAGTGTACAGGTAAAATAACATTGTAGGCCAAGGAGGGGATGAGGGGGGAGGGAGGATACTCATCCACACGTGTATATGAACATGCTTCATTGTATAATGACACGTAGATCTCAGATATCGGTGATATAGAATGGAATACAAAACATGAACAGCTATAAGGTTTTCACAATATATTCTGTGCAAAACACGTTGTACAAAGCGAGGAATATGTACCTAGTATTCGGGATCATTCACGTACTGCAGTAATGTACAAAGGTCAGATTTGTTAAAGGGATTGTCCTATAACCAATACACTACATTGGTGATAAGAGTGTGAGCACTGGGGTCCCAATGATAAGTACAGGGGTCTAGTGCGCCCCCTTTTAATTGGACAGAGCGACCGGTCATACGTGTGTACTGGCGCTTCATTCAGTCTATAGGACTGAGAGAGATAACAGAGTACAGCGCTCTTCTACCTTTGATAGTCCCGTGCACGCGTCCGCCACTCCATCAAACAGCGGACCCAAACCCCTGAATGTTGGGGGGGCCCAGCAACCAGACTTCCTATATACGTGATAAGTGTTGATTGTAGGACAACACCTTTAATGTGTACTAAAGCTTAAAGGGATTTTCTGGCCCCTAATACATGTATCATACTGATGCGCTATCCATAAGATAGGTCAGCAGTATCTGATCTGTGTGGGTCCAAAAACTGGACCCCACACAGATCAGCTTTCCTAGCAGCCTCCAGCTGCTTCAGTGAACGGGAAGAGTGTCCAGTCTACTCCTATACAAGTAACAGGCGCTGCGGTTCCCTCCATTTCCATTACTTGGATAGGAGCAGACTGCACCAGTTACAGGCGCCGAGGGTCCGAGTGTCAAACTTCCACAGGTCACATACCGAAGACCTTTCCTATGGACAATTTACTGGTATGAAACATACATTACGGGCCAGAAAACCCCTTTAAAGGAGTTTTCTAATCATGATCTTATTTGCTGGAACTTGCCCGTCTTGAGACATAATTGAAAAAAGAGACGCTATCAAATTAGACGTGTCTGCTTTCAAACAGGATAAAACAGCGCCACTCTAGCCAAAAGGTTGGGTCGGGTACTGCAGCTGTCAAGTGAATGCAGCTCAGAGACAATTCCAAAAACGAATCAAGGCCAGGCATGGTTCTGTTTCTCAAGTAAAATGGCAGTTTTTCTAGTTTCAAGCAAACTCTATGGCAGGGGTAGGCAACCTTCGGCACTCCAGCTGTTGTAGAACTACAATCCCCAGCATGCATACTTGCTCTGCTGTTCTTGGAATTCCCATGGAAGTGAATGTAGCACGTTGGGGGTGGTAGTTTTAATGCAGCTGGAGTGCCGAAGGTTGCTGATCCCTGCTCTATGGCAACATTGGCCACAACTTCCGTTGCATGACCAAAGATCGCCGCGTCTCCCTGCAACCCCTTCACTAATGTCCTGAGGTTGTCATAACTGCAACTGCTAGCTAAAAAAAGATCGAGTACTGCTAGAAGTTGCAGCACCCTCGGGTTGCAAAGCCTCTCTATCCACTTACATCAGTGAAGGTCATAGGGTGACACGGTGATCTTTGGTTACACAATGGGAGCCATAGCCAATGATGTCATATAGCTCTAGCCTACAAGTCTACTGCAGAGGATGAAAAATCCCTTCGAACATGTTTAGAATGTGTGCAAAAACATGAAAAATCTCAACATTTCCAAAAAGTACTGCAAAAATATAAGAATATGGCAGAGAAGAGAGTTGGGGGAAAATGTTTATATGAGAATTGGAAGATTATGGGTCTGAATATTGCATGAATGTCCTTATGAGTCCAGGTACAGAGGCACCAATAGTGTAGCGCAGGAGTCAGTGATCTTTGGCAATCCGGCTGTTGTGAAACTACAACTCACAGCATGCACCATTCACGCCTATGGGAGTTTAGGAACAGCCGAGCATGCTGGGAGTTGTCGTTTCAGGACAGCTGGCGTGCTGATGGTTACTGACCCCTGGTGTAGAACAACCGGCACTTTTTTGGTTTCTGCTATTTATGGCTAAATCCAGAATTGGAACAGTTTCGAAATACAGAGCAGCTGGGTCTAGTTAAGACATGTTAGGTATTCTCGCTTCAGAACTCACGAATCCATGTCTACATGTTATAAAGGATCAGTAAGTGGCCAATGAACACGAGTTATCACCAAGATCACCACGAACAGATGACAGGACGTGCACGTGCACCACTGCCTGGGTATCAGATGGCACCTGATGAAAGGTTTTGGGGATGGTCACAGGGGGGCACGTCAGGGCATGCTGGGAGGTATAGTTACCCCAGGGTTGGAAAGTCACACATTGGAAACCGCTGGTCTATTATAATAGTAATTTTATATTGTAAAGAGTGCACAGCATAGGAGAGATTAAAATGTAGCTCCGCATTCAGTGTTATTGTAACCAGATGGACAGCAAACTGCTCAAACAATTCACTGACATATTGTAATGACAGAAAATGGGTGCAGCACCAGTTTATGGCAGACTGCATGCTGCAGCCCAGTTTATGGCAGTCTGTATGCTGCAGCCTTATGGACTGTTGACTAAACTGCTGTGGATTGGTGAGTCTGTCGTTGGATAGATGGAGCAGAATTATCTTAAAATTGGCCCATAAAGGGGTGTAGAAGGCACCTGTGCCCTTGCTCATGGACGTCAAGGAGAGTCGCCAACAAGTCACTTGGCATGGATATCAAAATACAGGGCTAGAACAGAGAAATTATGTTTTTTTTCCATTGGTAAAGGAATACCTAGTTAAAACTGCTGGAGAGATAAAGGAACAGAGCAGTGAAGTGGATTTTTCCCCATGATGATGGAAAGCCTAGTTACAACAGCTGGAGAAATTGAGGACAAGAGCAGTGAACTGGATTTTTCCCCATGATGATGGAAAGCCTAGTTACAACAGTTGGAGAAATCGAGGACAAGACAGTGAACTGGATTTTTCCCCATGATGATGGAAAGCCTAGTTACAACAGTTGGAGAAATCAAGGAAAAGAGCAATGAGCTGGATTTTTTTCTCTATGATGATGGAAAGCCTAGTTACAATAGCTCGATAGACAGTACAAGAGCAGTGAGCTGGATTTTTCCCCATGATGATGGAAAGCCTAGTTACAACAGCTGGAGAACCACAGCTACAAAGCATACACATAATGAAGCCACACACAATGCTCCGTATATACTGTGGGGTGGATTTGGCACTAGATTGAAGAAGGCAGTTCTACTCCCCAACACACTGGCTGCAAGCCGCATCCGATAAGTATTTTGCACATAAAGGCACCTGTCTGCATTTGGTGAAGATATTAAAATATAAACGAAGGGCACATTTTATACCACAAAAGTGCAGGATAAGGATAATCTCAGCATTATAAACAACACCATCAAATCACTGCAAAACTGGTGTGTTACAAATAGCGAAGAATAAGGGTGTAACATCTGTCAGGTGGCCTTTCTGAACACAACTGTGCACAATGTAAAACCTCTGTAATCTATAGGTGCAAATTATGCATTTACAGTACCTTGCAAAAGTATTCATAACCCTTGAACGTTTTCATATTTTGTCACCTTACAACCACAAACTTAAATGTATTTTCTTGAGATTTTAAGTGATAGACCAACACAAAGTAGCAGATAATTGTGAAGTGGAACAAAAATGATACATGATTTTCAAAATTTTAATCAAACAAAAATCTGAAAAGTGTGACGTGCAAAAGTATTCAGCCCCCTGAACTCTGATACCCCTAAATAAAATCTCGTACAATCAATTGCCTTCAGAAGTCACTTAATCAATCAACATAGTCCGACTGTGTGTAATTTAGTCTCAGTATAAATACACCTGTTCTATGAAGGCCTCAGTGGTTTGTTAGAGAACAATAGTGAACAAACAGTATCATGAAGACCAAGGAACCCACCAGAAAGGTCAGAGATAAAGTTGTGGAGAAGTTTAAGGCAGGGTTAGATAAAAGTATTCTACAACTGCAAACCTACCAAGACATGGCCGCCCACCTAAACTAACAGATCAAGCAAGGAGAGCACTGGTCAGAGAAGCAGCCAAGAGGCCCATGGACACTCTGGAGGAGCTGCAGAAATCCACAGCTCAGGTACAGGAGAATCTGTCCACAGGATAACTATAAGTCATAAACTCTACAAATCTGGTCTTTATGGAAGAGCGGCAAGAAGAAAACCATTGTTGAAAGAAAGACATAAGAAGTGTCGTTTGCAGTTTGCCACAAGCCATATAGGGGACACAGCAAACATGTGGAAGAAGGTGCTCTGCTCAGATGAGTCCAAAGTTGAACTTTTTGGCCTAAATGCAAAGCGCTATGTGTGGCAGAAAAGTAACCCTGCTCATCACTCTGAACACACCGTCATCCCCGCTGTGACACATAGGGGGCAGCATCATGCTGGGGGGACAGGGAAGCTGCTCAGAGGTGATGGGAAGATGGATGGAGCTAAATACAGGGCAATCCTGAAAGAAAACCTGTTGGAGGCTGCAAAAGACTTGAGACTGGGAAAGAGATTCACCTTCCAGCAAGACAATGATCCTAATCATACAGCCCGAGCTACAGTGGATGGTTTAGATCAAAGACTATTCATGTGTTAGAATGGCCCAGTCACAGGCCAGACCTAAATCCCATTGAGCATCTGTGGCAAGACATGAAAATTACTGCTCACAGACGCTCCATCCAATCTGGCTGAGCTTGAGCTATTTTGCAATGAAGAATGGGCAAAAATCTCAGTCTCTAGATGTGCAAATCTGGTAGAGACAGAACCCAAAATACTTGCAGCTGTAATTGCAGCAAAAGGTGGCTGTACAAAGTATTGATAAAGGGGAGCTGAATACTTTTGCATGTTACACTTTTCAGGTTTTTATTTGATTAAAATTTTGAAAACCATGTATCATTTTCCTTCCACTTCACAATTATCTGCTACTTTCTGTTGGTTATCACTTAAAATCTCAAGAAAATACATTTAAGTTTGTGGTTGTAAGGTGACAAAATGTGAAAAAGTTCAAGGGGTGTGAATACTTTTGCAAGGCACTGTATTTAATCTCATTTATATTTTTTAATAGCTGTCCAAAATGTGCACCACGTAATTTAAAGGTCCAATGCTCACGGGGGAATGTAGGCTGGAAAATCTGGTCCAAACATCAACCGGGACTCCTTGTAACATGGTGTTCTATGATGGTGTCCGAACAGCAGGGACATTAGAACTGCAGTGAGGCAGAGACTCGTACCATCATAGATTACTATGGTGGATGGAGTCCCAGTCTCCTGACTGGGTTTGGGCTTGGGAAATCTGGTCAACGTATGGACTGGATTTTCCGGCCCAGACTTCCCTATGTGCATTAGGCCAGGATCAAGATTTTGATATTCTATCGCTAGGACAGGCCATCAGAGGCCTGCGGTCCCCTGATCAGATATTTGTTGGAGCCACGTCACTTATGGAATGGTTGCAGTCTCTTTACCTCAGTCCGTCTACCTGCATGCCATCTACTTAGTAGCAGCGGTGCAGAGTATTACAGCTTTGTTACATTCAATTCAATAGGGCGAAGCTGTAACATCCTGCAGAGCTACTATTAGGCGTACACCATGCAGGTAGACAGGCTGATGGTACACAATAAGGAGGCTATCAATATCCTGATCCTGGGATATCCCTCCCATTATATTATGGCTGCATAAAAGCATTCAGGGGTGTTCCTAACATACTCGATATGGCTAAGGTGATCCTTTTGTTAGTACAGTGCACTGCTGCCAACCACTAGGGGGCATATCTGTATGCAGCTGTAGTTCAGGTCACCAACAGAGGATGTACACAGTTGTACACAGATTGGCTCCCTCTAGTGGTGGAAACAGATAGTTGTAAAAAAAATATCAGCTAACTACAGCCTTATCATATATATTAGGTAACACTGCAGATAATTTAGATTCTGTTTTATTAGAAAATGATAAAAGGTAGGGAACACTTTGTTAGAGCACAAGTATAACTGCACATAAAGATAGATTACTATACATGAATGACCCTAGCACTTCTAGATATGGACCATGTTGTATACAAATACAATAAAACTAGTTCCAGAGCACAAAAAGTCCTGCCTACACAAAAATAAATATCCACTAAAATTCTAGGTAAGCCCCTGACCCATCATCCTGCATAACATTGTAGTAAGTTCTACTTGGTTTTGCCCAATGACAACACATATTATAGACCATACATATTTGGGTTATGACATATTTTACAGATTCTTGCACTATTGGGAGATTTGCTATTTGGGAAAGCTGGGTGCCCCACCACAACATGATAAAGGATGAGTCAGGGACTTACCTTTATTGCCAGATAAATATGCTGTTTAATAATAACTTCTGGGATATATTACACCCTGTAGGACAGATTTATTTAGTGTGGGAACACTGCAGAGTTGTATGAGAGGAACAATCCATGCAACATTGATACCCTGTGTTGCGCCTAATGATGGCGAACGACATCCTTATGTCATGCTCGACCCCCTCCGGCCCTGTGATAGGCATAATAATTTTTTTCTGGAGTATTCCTTTAAGGCTGCTTCCACACCACCTAGTTTTGGCCATGGAACTCAGTCCACATGTGTTGTATTTACAGGCCTGAGCACTCTGCGGGGAGACCATCTATGATACTAGTAGCCTCTGCGTCCTTGCAAAATAATCTCCTGTACTGTAACCACTATGGGGTATTATTTCGCGGGGAGGCAGGGGCTCTTAGCATCATAGATGGTAAGAGTCTGTCTCCCCGGATAGTGTTTAGGCCAGTAAATCCGGCACACACATGGATTGAGTTTCACAGCCAAGCCTTAGGCAGTGGTCTCCAATCTGTATCTCTACAGCTCCATGCTGAGAGTTGTAGTCCTGCCACAGGTTGGAGACCGCAGCTTTAAGGAGCTCAGGTCAGACCACAGCGTATAGAAATACAAGTATCACTCCTCAGCCATGTTCAGAACATACACGGATGATGTTACCTGTCCAACGCCAGAGACGTCTCTAGCCAAGCAAGGATTGTAGAGATGTTTAAATACTTCATAGGTAGAGGTTGCAAACTATTTAAATATTTCTAGGGACTACACAGTTTTATTACTAGGACGCCCGACGCTCCGGATGTTTCATGCTTCGGAGATCTCGGACTTGCTGAGTGCTATGGCAAGTTCCAGGTCCTCCTGTTCCTGTTGCTTTAGCCTCTGTAGTCTCTCCTCCTCCTCTCGTTCGCTCTCCCTCTTCGCCCATTCGATCATGTCGTCCTCAGACTGGTACTGCAGATTTCAAGAAAGACATTCACTGGCTAAGAGAGTCTTAGCAGAAGAAAAAAAATTATGAGTGAAGAAATGAGGGTTTATCCACAGAGCAGACAAAAGCGGATATAGAGATGGGTTGGCGATGCTCGGACGGGTGATATAGTGGGTGCGGGTGTACAATCACAGGACAGACAGAGATAAACACTGGTGAAGATGTGACGGAAGACAATGGCTTCATAAAAAGCGAGAGAATCATTTCATGACATCAGTAAGATCATCACATAAGGCAAGCGGTGAGCTTGAATGCTGTATGTAAACCAAAAGCTTAGTATCGGCAACCATTTTATTCACAGGGATTAGCAAAGCTTTACACCTGACCGCTCTTCCCATTACAAACACATGAATGCTCAGCCGAGCCAAGTGTGAGTGCCTAAGGGGGTCACAAAAGGTATCTACATTTTTAAGGGGATTGGCAGAAATAGCTGTTGGCCGACTAGTATTGAAGGTTTTATAGGAAACCTTTAGGGTTCGCTCATACAGTGGAATTTGAAGCTGATTTTGAGGCAGATTTCGGCTCAAAATCAGCACCAAATTCCGCCCTGAATCTTCCTCCTTATGTTAAACGGGAGGTGGATTGAAGCAGGACTCTCAAAAAAGAAGCATCCTGCTTGACTTTGCTGCGGATCGCGCACCTGATTCAGCCGCAGAATCTACGGCGCGAGACACTCTAATAAGGTCCAGTAAGAGCCACAGTGGAATGCTAGAGGGGCGTAAGTGGAAGAGAAATTTGAGGCGGACATTTCTGCAGTGTGAACATACCCTTAGGGCCCTTCCTTCAGATAGCTGTCAGCTGACCACTTACTTAAATCGACAGCTATTCCTCAATGCGCCTTCCATATACATGCATGATCCATATGTTCTGAATCCCCGTCAAACACTTGAGAGGGTCAGCCAGTCCCACTGAAATTGGATGATTCGGCTGACATGAATCTAATTTGTATGACCAATTTTAATACTATACCTTGGGGACTTTTGCAGATGCTATATTTTCTTACCCTTAAAAGGTCACCATTCTTAATGTCCCAATATAAAGTACACAAGTCACGGACACTAGAATATGGCTTGCTTGGGAATCAACCAAAACTGTGCACAAATGCCTGGAGAGGCTACATAGACAGGATGGAGGCATGACGAACCAATATGACAATGACGCAGGGTGCTGGCTCTGCAGTTGTTCCATATAGGGAGACTAATATTATAACTGATGTGTGATGGGGCTCTGATACAGGCTTTGCATTGGGCCCTGAGGCTTTACATTTGGCTTCTTCCATCAGCATGCAGAGATATTCTTGGAAACCTCAACAGACTCCAATTCCCAAAATGACAATGATGTCATCAATTTATCTCACTACACAAGCAAAAACTTTAGTGCATAGACATGGTATATTCACATCTGAAGAGGCCATTAAGGGAGAGCCAGCTTCTCATCTGCGCCTGCGTGTCCACTGGGGGACCAGAACAACGGACACATGGACTGGTAAAATAGTGGACACCTAGGATCCCTGATGGGCTCCATTGATTATAACGGGCATCATCGGGTGTCCGTTCTTCTGCAATTTTCAGCATTAACTGCGACAGTCTCCAGATGTGAACCCAACCTATGTCCACTGCAGCTACGCTACCGCCACTAAATGTCAGATCAGTATTAGGCCACTGACTAGTCAATTGCATGGTTTTAAAGAGGACCTCTCACCTCTCCGGACATGTCCGTTTTAGTAAATACTTACATTCCATGAAATAACAATTCTGGACATATTTAATTAGAACTCCGCATTGTTCTTATATTATCCCTCCAGAAAATTTATGTACAAATTGAAAACTGGGCATTACATTCCCTTTGCCAAAGGAGCGTGCCCCTACACAGTCTGACGGTGCCAGTACTAATAAACCATGTCAGATTGTGTAGGGACACGCCCCATTGACGACTACAATAGTAACAATGTGACAGATTGCAATAAAAGCTTAAATCATAATGATGTATTATAGTATAAAAATCTGCCAAGCAGGAACCTAGGAGATCTGGATGACCCATGCTTGCTTTACAATGTCATACAGCTTTTCAAGAAACTGAAGCAAAGGCAGAACAGAATGTTTAGAGACTGGATGGGGAAGGACGACTCAAGGACTGATGGTTTTGCAGAACTTCGAGAAAATCCTCTGTGAATTACAAATGCAAAAAACGTGAATGTTTACCTTTGATTTTATGTCCGAGACGCAGTGCGGATTAATGATTTCACAATGCAGCTTAACAGGGGTTGGATTTGCTGCCGCAGGGCTCCAAGCCTCCTGTATTGCTGTAAAGTTAAATCACTCGTATAGCAGTCTAAAACAACAAAAGTTGCTGCCCCAGTGCTGCCCCAGTGCTGACACTTGCCGATTCCCTCCTGGATTCTGTTCCAGCAATGACACGTCAACTCATGTGACTACTGCAGCCTATCCGTGGCCTTAGTGGTGTCTATACATCACTGCTACAGCCAGGGTCTGACCTCAGTGGTCACGTCATGTCAACACATCATCACTGAAATAGGAAGGGCCAAGATTGTTGGAGTATCTGGAGCAGCAGTGGAGTGGGTAACAAGACAAGTATTAGTCTGTCTGGTATTTTACACTGCTATAAAAAGTTTTTTAGAAAAAACGATTGGCTTGGACAATCCCTTTAAACTTCAGGTTGGAAAAAGCCACCACTAGGGGGAGTTTAGATACTTCCTGCTGAAATTATTGCATTAAAAAGGGGTTTTCCCATAAAAGCAAGTTATTCCCTCTTCCTGGGATAGGGGATAGCTTACTAACCACCCGCTCAGACCCCCTGCATCTTATAAAGGTGGTACCTTGTAAAAATCATGACATCGAGGCTGTGCAGGATCAAACTGTGCGTGGCACCAAGCAAAATAACAAAAGAAGCAAAAGAATCAACAAAAAGACATCATTGGTATTTTGGTTTTTACTTCAAATCAGTAAAAGAACAATACAAGGTAAATAACAATAAAATACAGAAGGCTTTATATAATACAGAGGAGCCACACAGAGCTCGCACCCACTCCCTGGATATACACACAGCGCTCCGAGATGAAGGATTACAGTCCTGACTGCTTCTGGGCTCAGTTTGTACTTACAGTGTTAAAGCTACTAAGACTCCCGGCCTCGCCTGTTCCTTTGCAGGCTGTGAACGGGTCAGACTCCACCTCACTGGGGAAGCTGAGATTGAATGCCTGAAATGGGTCTCCTTGCTTGAACAAGTCCTCTGGCTTGGAAGGAGGCCTCTGGCCTAAAGGGAGATAACAGGACAGCACATTCCTATCAGGACAATGACGTTTCAGAGGTGCTATTCATAAAACATAGTACATGTAGTTGCTGGCAGAAACACTACATAACTCTACATGCACAAACACCTCACATACATCTGTACGAGTCGTATAATTTAGCCTTCGGATTGTAGATACAAGATTTCTGTAATGGAAGGAGACGTGTAGCCTTTAGAGGACTGGATGTAGAATTACAAAAGGCTGTGGTTAGGGTAGGCTCACACTACCATTATTAATGTCCATTGCTTTTATCTGTCATAGGATGAGAGCAACAGACATTAACCCTAGACTGTAGAAGGAGCAGTCTGGTGTCTGTCTGCATTCACCACCACAATGTTCCATCATATATAGCCCCATACAAAGTTATCTTCAGACATGGTAAAGCACAAATAAATGTAACATTGCCCTTTAATCATGGTAGGATTCCCTTTTGAGTCATACAGAGCAAGTAAGGAAAAGAATGTGTGCAGGGGATGCCTGGTAGTTGATTTGTCAGTTTACTCTGGCCCTAAACTTAAAGGGGTTGTCCGGTTCCAAATCGAATTTTCATACTGATAACCCATCCACAGGATAGATCAGTGTGTGATCTTTGGGGGCTAACAACTAGACCCCACACAGATCATCTGTTCTAGCAGCGTGCGGGCGTTGGAAGCAGTACAGCAGCCCCATCCACTGCAAAGTGGTGGTTTCGGTGAACTGCAGCACCCCTCCTATTACTTAAAAAGGAGCTGTACTGCACATGCTGCCTGTCCACTAGCAGCTTCTGGTACCCAGAGGCTGCTCGAACAGATGATCTGTACGGGGTCCGGGTGTCAGACCCTGACAGATCACATACTGATGACCTACCCTAGGTCATTAGTATGAAAATTAAATTTTGGGATTGACAAACCCTTTAAAGAATACATAGTGTGTACAAAGTTTGGATACCTACCTGGTGGGGGAGGACATGGTCGAGTGGGAGTTCCAGTTTTTGGAGGTAATGCAGGTGGAGTATCTGTTTGTGAAGACTCTGCTTCAAATGTGTTCTTGATGCTCAGTGTATCTTTCTTGTCTGTTTCTTTCGGGGGCAGCGTACCATCAAATGAGTCTGTGCTGCTGTTCTGAAGGGTCACAAAAATTAGAAAAAATGAGAGGAGAAATTGGCCAGTTTAATGTTTACCATATTTCTAGCATTCATGGCAATGGAACAGAATTTTAGCCTCATTCACCTATTAACTATAGGTATAGTATAATGGAGAGGAGGAGGGAAACGCAGTGTTTGGAGGGTGAAATGTTAAAGAAGCAGCTCTGGGAAGAAAAGCAAATACAGGGCAAACAATTTAGGTAGAGGTTCTTTGCCTCCCAGACTTCTGCTCATACATTTGATGCTTGGTGGTCAGTGCACTGAATATAAGCCAGGCTTGTGGAGTCGGTAGGCCAAAGCGCCACCTCCGACTAGTGCTCTAACAGGAACAGTAAAGCTCCTCTAATTCAGGTAAAAGCCAGTGATTGTTTCATATTTACTTTCATAGGAATCAAGCTATCCATCTAATTATTATACAATATCAATAATTGTATTATCATTAAAAATAATTGTTTTATTTTGAAGCCAGGAGTCTGTAACATTGTTCTGACTCCACCCAAAACTGGCCCCATCACCGAGTCTACAGCCATGATAGAAACCGGGCACTACTTGAGCATCATTGTCCTATTCCTGGGTTAATCCTGCTGGGGATATAACCATGAGGGGCCAGAAGCTTGGGGTAAATTGGATAAAAAGAATCGGCAGGTTGTCTATGGGGACAACCCCTGTAATAACAGAGCCACATTGGTCAAAGAGATGAAGGCACCGGGGAAGGCCACGGCCATACGTCTTGGTAATACACAAGAGACATTCATGTAATACATGGTTGGCTCAAGTCTGCCAGAAAGAGAGTCGCTGTAGCACAACAGCTCTCCTTTCCAGCTCATAGAAGGGGGTACAGAGCAGGTAAAGCCCTCTGTGTGTCAACGTCCTAACATTTGGTTGAGGTTTTCCAAAAAGGTGACCTTAATTGTTTTAGGAACCATGACGCACCAAGAAATTCCCTCTTTATATGACAATATACTGTACCCCAGAAATTCACTCAGTTCACTTTTATGCCCACTTCACACTTTTTTCTTTTTTGGAAGAAATTTTTTTATTTAGCAAAAGCAAGTGTGGAGCCTGCAGGATAGAGAATGGAGGCTTCCACAAAATATCCAGCGAGTATATACAATAGATCAAAAACACATTTCATATTGGGGTACCTTGGAGAGGGCACTGAAGTCTGCAAATCCGGTACCAAAAGACTCATTTCCAAAGACTGAAGCAAAGGGGTCGTCATTCCCTGTTAAAAGAATTTGTGGAATATGGTATAAGGTCACATTATGTGAAATTATGGTGCAAAACTTGGATACATCACATTGGTTTTATCTGCTTATATCTACATTCATATTGATGTCTTCACTTAAGCTGGTCATGCACACTAGAAGAATACAGGAGAGTAGAGACAGTTAAAAGGGGTTGTCCCATTATAGTCATATATCTCCTACCATCCAGGGACAAGGATGGACAAGGATGTGTGTCTGTAAGGGAACAACCCCTTTAATAAGTACTACTAGATAACATATATATATAATCTCCTATAATGACTTACCTGCTTCAGTGTTCGCTGGGGCAAATGTACCACCAGGGGCGAAAGGATCATTGGTCTTCAAAGCTTCGTTCTACAACAAAACAAAGGATTTTGGCTCTTATGGAAGGAAATACGGGATGTACGGGGGATCATCACTGGTGAGGGAGCAGGAATACAACATCTCTGGGTCAACAAGGATCAATTTAGATCAAAGATCAAATAGCTGAGCAAAAAGTGTCCTTAAACATTAGATGAATACTGGCAGAATCCAAGAAATATTTGCAGGACCAACCAACCAAATGATATGTATGGTGGTGACCTAAATCTCCCCCTATGGCAGATGCTGGGAGGAAGGAATCAGGTGGTTGGATTTCAACATGCCCGATTCTTTTGTGCTCATGGAAGACAAACCTTCACTGGAGGTGTTTATGTCCCTTTTCCTATTAAGAATACATGCACACTTGGCTGAGCCAAGTGTGCAAGTTAATGAGTGGATTAGCTGTTAGCAAAATGGTTGTTCAGCCATCAAAGTATACAGCTAAGCTCTGTGCTGCTTACATGTATAGGAATAAAAAATAAAAGACTGGAAAAGAAATCAATATGGTTATGGTGTGAACTCCATTGTGTATTATTCCTGTGCTGTCGTTGTAATGTATAGTATTCAGAATTTCCCAAAATCACTTGAGTTCATGTTCAGCACATGTACTCAGATGGTGGTCAGCAGGCTATTAAGATTTGTGAAGAGGTATATATAAACTGAATAATATATAAACTACATTTTCCTATGCAACAAAACTGCCACCTACCGGGGCCAAGCTGCTGTCTGGTAATGCGGCTGAAAAAGGATCTGCCTTGAAAGATATGAATGGATCCTCGGTTGAAGAAGAAAAGGGATCAGCTTTGGAGGAAGAGAAGGGGTCAGCTTTTGCGGACGTGAAAGGATCTGCTTTTTCTACTTTTGAGGATGAGAAAGGATCCGATGTTTCGGCTTTCGTGGATGGGAAGGGATCTGTATTTGAAGAGGAAAATGGATCTGTTTTTGAAGATATGAAAGGATCTGAAGACTGCTTGAAGAACACATCAGATGCAAAAGGATCAGAGTCTTTGAAAGGATCTCCACCAAATGGATCTGCAAATAAAAAGATGACAGGTCAAAAGACATTATATGTGATACAGACAGACGCAGAGAACATGTCACACATTT
This sequence comes from Leptodactylus fallax, assembly GCA_947044405.1. Classification (NCBI taxonomy): domain Eukaryota; kingdom Metazoa; phylum Chordata; class Amphibia; order Anura; family Leptodactylidae; genus Leptodactylus; species Leptodactylus fallax. Next base: position 35,950 of record CAMRHE010000874.1, read on the forward strand.
ACAACTTACCCGATTTACCAAAGGGATCGTCTTTAAAGGGATCATCTGTGGAAAAGATAAGGATATAATTCAGTGACTAGGAACACAATAAGAGTGATATTACACCTGTGAGCGCCAATGCAATAGCTGAGGGATCACTTGTACCCCTTTCCTCCCATGCACTTTGCAATAGGTTGGCAGCACCCTGCTCTGCACTGATGAGGAGCAAGTACCCCAAAACAGCTGACTATATAATTGGGTCAGACACTGACTTAGGTAGCACTGGGGAGACAGCTTTCTTTATCCAGGAGGTGAGATAATTTACATACCCCATCCCCCCAGATAACCTATAAAAAATCCCTACAACAGCTAGCCATCTCCACAAGGAGAAACTGTACCCTGTGACCCAGAGACATGATGTTAGCAAATTCAGTACGGTCTTCACTCCACAGTCCCTACATACCGTGCAAATTCTTTGTTTAAGCTAAATTGTCTGAAAGTGAGCCCCAAAATGAGGAGGGCAAAAAAAAAAAAAAAAAACTTACTTCCAACAAAAGGGTCAGTCTGGAAGAAGTCCAGCCCTGTTTCGGGGACGGACTGTGTGGCTGGTACACTTTGCTGCACTTCAAAGGGTTCGACATGGAACGTAATTTCCTAAAACAAAGACAATATATTTGCATAATTTACTTTTCTCTTGCTTGGGTGCATTACATGTTGTGAGGACTCAATGTTATTAAAAATTCTGACAGCTGTTAGGAGAAAAAAAACTGCTGAGCAGAAGAACATGTATTAAATCAATATCTTATGCGGGTGGCAGAAAATCCCACAATGTCTCACTGTAGCTGGATTTGCTAGTTTTATTGCCATTTTCCCTCTATAATAGTAGGCTCCAGGGACGTAAATACTGGGGTAGCAGCGGTAGCGGCTGCCACAGGGCCCGGGACATTATGGGGCCTGGGGCCCTATGGCAGACGCTACTGCGAATCCTACAAACACTACTATCATTATACTCCGGGGACTTTTCAGACCCCGGAGTATAACGATCCGGAGCCCAGGGGATGTGAGCGAACATAAAAAAAACAACGTTACTTACCTCTCCTACGCTTCGACAGGCTTCGGGCCTGTTTGGTGACATCCCATTATGCATCGCGACGCCGGCCTAGCTCATGCGAGATTTGGCCTAACATTGAAGATGGCTGAAGTAGCGCACCAGACTTCACCGGAGCGAGGAAGAGGTAAGTAGCACTGTTTTTTATGTTTGTATCCTCCCCTGGGTCTCCGATCATTATACTCTGGGGTCTGAAATGTTCGCCTTGGGGCCCAGACATTCCTAGTTACGCCACTGGTAGGCTCTATATTGAATCTGGACAGTTGTTAAAAAACTACAACTTCCAGCATACCCTTACCTTTCAAGGCATGCTGGGAAGTGTAGTTTCACCACTACAGATCAGAGACCCCTGCTTTTTTTTAACAATGAATGTGAAAGCCCAGGTCATCCACCTCCATACCTTGTCAGCTGGGGCTGGCACATTGGGGGGAGTCTCATCTTTTTCTTCCCCTTCACTCCCTGAGGTATGAGTGATTTCTGGACTGCTTCTTGCCTATAATGTCAACACAGATGACAAAGGGTTAAGTCTAAAAAATGGTAGGATTAAAGGGGTTATCTGGGGATTAATAAAGTTTCAGTTCATTCCCTGCCTTGGATAAGCTTTATTAGAAATATATAAGCATGTCCCCTGGAGCCATAAAGTTTACCCTTGCAGATTGCAGCAGCGTGCCAGAACTGTGCGAGCGCTGCCTCTCCTGCAGCTACTTTATAGCCTGATGTCACCGACTACCCACTACTCCGACCACAGGTCCATTGAGTAAAGTGGAGCTGGTCATGGGACCGAGAGTTGGAGCATCAGTAGGGGAGGAAGAGTTCTGGCCTTCCCAGCATGCACTCTGCAAAAGTAAATTTCGGACTACAGGGGACCAGGGTGTATATTAGTAATAAAGCTTAACCAGTGCAGGGAATGTGCTGATAAGCTTCATCATTCCCTGGATAACCCCTTAAAGTGAAAGGTATAACACAGGTTTCAATACCCCATAATACACAATGCGAATCTCATACGCACCGGGGAACTTTGGTTCTGATTTTCCACTTGGGCTGCGCTTTCATACTCTGCGGTTTCATGAAGATTTGCCGGCTCGCTGCTGCTGTTGCTTAGACTGGAGTGATCTCCTGTGCCATTGACCATCGGCAGGTCTAAGTGGTGGCGCCAGCTGATATGAAACTGATCATTTATGTGGTTCTCAGTGGGCTTTATGTCCTGGAGTTTGGCCTAGAAGAGAGAAAATGCAATAATTATGGATAATATGAAACTTGCGATTTCTGTAGGGGATAACCATATAACTATAATCAGATTATGAATGAATCTCTTTACTCCTGCCCTTAAGATAAGTCATCAATTGAAGATCATCTGTGGTCCAATGTCCAGGCCCCCTGCTGATCAGCTGTCTGAAGAGAGTGCAGTATTCACCCAAAACCAAGCACAGCATTGTACATGTGTATAGTGGCTGTGCTTGGTATCATGGCTCAGCCCCTTCACTTAAATGGGCCTGAGCTGCGATCAGGCCATGTGACTGATAAACAATGCGTTACATGGCCGGTAAAGCAGAGGCAGCGCTTACAAAGCACTGCTACAGCTTCAAACAGCCAATCCGTGGGGATGCCGGGTGTCAGACCCTCACTGATCTGCAAATGATGACTTATCCTAAGGACAGGTCATCAACTAACAAAGCCTGGAAAACCCTATTTAACTGTGATCTGCTATTAACACTAGAATATTACTGAATTATTAATTTACTGCAAATTAGATTAGGATTTCAAGGGGATAGAAATTCTGCAAACATAACCACATTTCCCATAGACAGCCCAGAGACATCTTACTAGGCGCAGCTCCTCCTTGCACTCGAGCAGCTGGTGCTCCAGGGGTGTGAGCTGGTCCTTCCCTTGCTCCAGCTTCTCCTCCAGCTGTGCCGTCTCCTCCTGTAGTCTGTTCAGTTCCTCCTTGGCCTTGCTCACTTCCTCTTCATAATTGGAAATCTGTGTCTCCTGGCTGGATACCTCGGTTTGCAATAAAGAGAGCTAGAGACACAGGGGGAGAGAAGGATTCATCTGAGATTATGGAAAGCGACAGTCAAGTTCAGAGGAAAAATCTGGATTTTAGAGGATACGCATAGACACTGGTCCGGCTTAAACCTTGCTGTATATTGGTTACTAATGATACGTAAGCTCACTTTCTATAAAGATAGATTTTATTTCTTCCCAACGCTCTACTACTGTGTTTTATTAAAGCAAGGCGGAAGTATAATACTCCTGTACGCCAGGCATCGCCGCTTTGAAGCTAACCCAGATTTCTAGCGGCATGCTGATCCGAAAAAATATTCTGGCGAGTATAGTCTTCTATTTTAGGCATTACCACCTATGACTGGGTGAGAAACAACCAACATGTACTGCCAGCCTAAAACAAGAGCATATTAGCTAGATAAAAAAAAATAATTATATTTTTTTAATTTAATAAAAGCCACAAAATAATGATAAAACCAAAGTGTGATCCCAGGCATACCAGAAAGTGTATCTAGTAATAGAGATCTACAATCTCGTCCATAGGGGGCAGTACTATAGTAGTTAATGCCAGGACAAATCCATCTAGGACCAGACAATACAGATAAAAGGGGTTTTCAGATCTTCGATGCTTATGGCTTATCGAGAGGACATGCCAAAACTCATAGAAGTGGGTCCAAGATCCCATCAGCCGCCTCATCCAGATGGAGGATGAATGGAAGAAGTGGCTGTGCATGTTTACGGCTCTCATCATTGACTTTAATGGGAGTCAAGTTCACAGGCAGACAAGCACATGGGGCACCCCTGAATTCATTCTCTGCCTGGATGTGGCGACCAGAGGCGGGTCTGGAATATGGGCCTGCCATTATGGAGTTAAGTGATGGGACCTGCATCTATGCAACATATCTTGTGCATACACCATGAATGTCTGAGATGGGAATAGTCCCGAAGACAATGACTAGTTGGCATTACCACCATGCTCTACAGCGCCATCACCAGGCACTTACCAGCTGGGTCTCCTCCGCACACTTCAGCCGCAGCTCCTGTAACTGGCTCTCCAATTTTGCTTTCTGCTCGTCCAGCCCGGCCAGGACGTCTTCCACCTCCTGCTTCTGAGCCTGAAGCTTCTGCAAGTTGGTGTTCTCCCGCTCCACCTCATCCTGCAGATCCTGGAGAACAGAACAACCATACCGAAAATAAGCTGGGCCAGGAATTGCTAAAGTAGGACATGCATCAGTACCCAAGGGTGGCTTAGGTACTCTGCTGTGTAGAATATGCACTACATGTAATGTAATTTATCACACTCATCGTCATAAGCATCACTCTGCTTAAAGGGGTTGTCCAGGAAAGGGGGGGACACACACACACCCCTTGGTTCTTGGCTATGTTGGGTGTTGCTGCTCATCACAATTTATATGGTCAGCGACGGATCCAATAAACAGTCATTTTCTGAAACTTGTGTCTTAAAGGGGTATTCTGGGACTATGCTGCTGCGGCTTATTCACTACATACCAAGCACAGCGCCACATATTGTACAGTGGCTGTGCTTGGTATTGCAGCTCAGCTCTGTTCATTTCAATGGGACTGACCAAGTGACCATTAGATGTGATGTCCCTGCCTGAGAAGAGGAAGTGGAGCTCAGTATCATAGTCTCAGAATAAGATGGCCACGCACATTAGATGATTTCAGTAGGCCCAAAATGACTATCTGCATAATTTGGTGTCCTGACTGTCCTCTATAACATTAGAACAAAGATGGATTGGGGATATTGGATTTCAATGTGCCTGATTCCTTAAAGAAAAATAAGTTTCTACCATAGGTGTCTTATACACATACATGCTTAGCCAAACCAAGTATGCATGTATATAAGGAGACTGGGAGGAATAGCCATCGGCCAAACAAGCAATCATCCAGCAGCTATTGAAGGTGTATGGCTGTCCTAAAGCAGCGGACCAGACAGAAAAGGTGAAAAGTCTCAAATTGGCCTGTGTACAGGGGTGGGGGGCTGAAGGAATGGCTTTTGGACAAGTAAGGGATTGGCTGACAGCTATGAAGGTGGATGGTCTTTAGAGTGGCAAATTCAGATGAGCCTTGTAAGGTGAGACTTGCCACAAGTATAACACTTCTCAGTGTTATGCTAAAAAGTTAAACTGAGTATATAAAATGGGAAAAAAAAGATCGCAGCAGGACGCGGAAAAAAGAAGCACCCTGCTCGATCTTGCTGCGGATTACGCGGCTCAGGACTCCCTGCTGATTACACCCATTCATCTGGACCTAATCAGCAGCGGGAAGCCACGACGGAATCCCAACGCCCTGCATTAGCGTCTCGTCGCGGCTAGACCGTGGGCGAAAATACCGGCAATAGAAAATGAAGAGGAATTCCTCTTCATTTTCCGCCGTGTGAACATACCCTAAATGTGCTGAGCGTAGGCCATCCTCTGACAGGCTTTCCAAGACTGATGCATTAATTTTAGAAAAGCACAACTGACCCTATACCTAAACTGCAGTACCAGACACAACCTATAGAGAAGGGTGGTGCTATTTCGGGAGCAAACACTAGGCAACCCTTTTAAGTAATACATCCACTGATTGCTGCTGGTCTCATCCTTATTTTGTGCTCTGTTGGACACCTACAGATGTAATATTCTCAATCTCGGGGTTTATAGGGGGTGATGGGCATATAAATATGAAAACACAAAGTAACAAGGCGTTACTATTTAGGCTGAAGAAAACCACATACCCTTTTATCACACAGGATCCAGATGAAGTCCTAATCCGTGTGTGACCCCATACATGTATCCCGTTGTACTTCCTCTAGATAACCTTTCCATTATTTCAGATTACGCATGTTATGGCCAATTAAATATAATAATTGCAAAATGAAGATAATAAGGAAATGGTGAACTTTCAGAGGATGACATTAAAAAAGAGAAAAAATGGCTTTAACCTTTCACTGCTCAGAGCTGAGCTTATAAAGTGGAAAAAGTATAAATATTTTTTGAATTAAAATTAAAAAAATATATTGTGAAACACTGTAAAAGTCTGAGCTATTGAAATGTAATGTTATCTATCCTGTACTGATAAATAAAAAAAAACAAAAAAAAAACAAAACAGTGGGACAGATTTATGAAGACTGGCGTTACGGTGGAGGGTGATTACATGTCCTGCATCATTTACACCAGATATCTGCCGTAACGCATGAAAAATCTGCTGGGGCCAGATCCCTGGACACCCTCTTTTCAGGGAAGTGGCAAATAAAAAAAAAAAAAGGTGGAATTTTGAGCACAAAAATTTGGACTCGTATACCAGAAAACTAGTGTACAAGGGATAATAAATGTAGGCCAATGGGTGTTTTTGGTGACGTTCTACTCGAACCCATAGTTTCCGATGTGCTCCATTATGGTATTCCATGTGTCAGTCTCTCACCTCCCCTTTGGAGCTTCTTCTATCTCTATATATCACACTTGGATGGTTATATACTAAGGTCCCATGCACAGGACTGTGCACAGTCTGCGGGCCAGTGAAAATGGCAAAGATGTCACATGGATTGGTATCTGTGTCTCATCCTTGCTTCTCACTGACCCACACATTGTGAGACAAAAATACAGACAGGAATAGGACCGGCTCCATATTTTATGTTTCATCACGGTGGCCTGGACACATCGCCGCAAAAACCACAGCTGTCTGTATGGGGCCATACAAATAAAGGGGTAGTAAAGGGGCAGCAGCTTTTATAGGCTCTATTATGGGGGGACATGCGATTTTTTTTTCTTTTTAGGAAGCAGCTTAAGCAAAAAGTGATTTTGTATTTATTTATTTACACTGCTTACCATGAAGGCTAAAGGGGTTGTCCAGGGTTATCCGGCCCGGCACCGATCTGCTGTATGCTGCCATTTTTGTATCTGGGTCTGCATTGACCCAAACTATAAAGTTATCACATTATTAAAATGGGTTGGGCCGAAAGCAGGACTGACAGCAGCAGTGGCGGCGCCCGGACGCTATACAGGGTGTGGAGCTTTCTGCTTGTGGCCCTGTATTGTGTATAGACTGAGCGTCAGACGTGGCTCCGTACAGCTGATCTGTTCTGTTTTTAGTCTCAGTAGGTTTCGGGTATCCCCTACCTTGGGCATTTACATCTTATCCACAACTCAGACTGAACCTATGGGGGATCTTCAACCTGTCTGGTGAAATGTCCGCCTCATCCAGGCAGAGAATGAATGGAAATAGCCAATGATACCACCTCTTCATTCACATCCACAGGGATGAGGCGGCCATGTCGCCAGCTTGGTTGGGGGATTCCAATTTTCCACTTTGGTGTTGGTCCCAGAGTTGGGACCGGCATCTATTGCATATTTGTTGCTTATCAGTTTGCTGCCCTGGACCTTACATAAATCTCCTAGGTAAGAGTGATTCTTTGGTGTCCCCCCCAGGGCACATACTGTACCTACTACCCCATACCTTAATTATTCCCCTGTACACAGCTTTAATAATACAGAGGCTTGTGCTCCAGAACTGGGGCAGAACATTACAACCAAGTCTAAAGGGTTGTGCAGGACTTCAAAAACATGTCTGCTTTCTTCTTCTCAGGAAGTGACATCACGTCCGTTGGTCATGCTGAAACTCATTCATTTTAATGGAATGGGGAAGTGACATCACCATGTGACCAACAGACATGATGTCACTGCCTAACCAGAAGAAAGCAGCCATGTTTTCGAGTACTGCCCAACCCCTTTAAGACATTTTGGAAGGTAGACCTTCCATGTTATCACTTGGTCACCAAACATCCCAACTTCCATGCTTTCTGTGCTGACTTTGGCCCCCTGTACCGGACCGTAGCCTTATGTGGGTCTGGGGAAAATGGCGCGGATGGCACACAGACGACGCGAGCGCGCAGTCCATGTATTCCATGGACCCTATCAAAACTGAGGTGCGAAAACGAACAGGAACAGAATTTGCTCCATATTTTAGCTCGGCCCCATGTATCTCTAAAAAATATGGCCGAGTCCATGAGGCCATAGAAAGGAAGGGGTCCATATACTATATGTTATTACAGATCCGGAACAACAGAATAAAGGTTCGGTGCCCAGTAGGGTCCTTTACCAGTATAAGGCTTTACCAGGAGAGTAGGAACATTTCAATGAAGGATTTGGTCTTTGTAAATCCGGCACTGAAATATGGCAAGATAAGCAGCTTAGAAATTAGATTAAAAAAAAAAAAAAAAAAACCTTTTTACAGCGCCCCCGGGTGGCTACAATACTGCCAGGTCAGCTCATACAAAGCAATGACAAAACATACATATGGCAGCAACAGAAATATCCTACATTTGTAAAATAACCCAAGTAATCCATAGGCCTCATTATTTACGATGTACCTAGAAATTCTGCAGTCCCATGTAAGACAGAAATAAGTTTTCTGTATACAGGACACAGGCATACAAGGGGTATGTCAAGATGCCATTTACACAGATGAACGCAGCATGTTACGCTTTGGGGTATTATTTGTGCATTGTGATAACTCTGTAAAATCATAGTGGACCTGCAGTCCTATGTAAAACCAGTGTGATATAAGTTATCCCACTTGCCAAACCCAGCCCTGCTACATGGGTGTTATATCTGCATCTGGCAGAGGGATTCAGTGATGGCTGAAGATGCATAGCTGTGCTATAAGGATATGGCAGCTACTTAGTGATGGACTCCGTGTATTACATTTCACATATAGGTCAGATGAAGGTTAAGTAATGCCGATGGCTATATAGGGCCGACTGTAAGATCAATGGTCAGAGTAGCAGCCGAAACCAAATAAATAAAAATGATAGGCCGCTACCAAATAAAGAAAGTCGTCCAATCTGTTCTTCTATCATAAATACATGGAAATGTATGCATAGAAGTCTTAAGATGGACGCACTGGCCCACCTGACGGCTGTACGCTGAACAGTCAATCATCATATCTTACAGATGTAGAAGTGTAGAGTTCATAAAACAGCTCCTCTGTTACATAAGACTGCAAATAAACCCCCTGCACGGACCATATTGTTAAATAACAGACTCAGCTCTGCTACATCTGTGCACAACACCTGACAGCAGTGTCATGAAGCAGTGTCATGTGACCAGGTATACGAAGCGGCTGGTAGGCTCGTATACAATTCCTGGGGGAAACCGTCAAGTAATAACATATTCATAATTAATATGGAGGAGTCTGGACGTCTCCTTAAGTACAACCCAAGTAGCTCTGCTATGGTAAGTGAGGGTGAAGTGGCTGGAAAATGCAGGAGAAACTTCATCAATAGTTTGTGGGTTACTTGAGGAGGCTAAAAACACAAGTCGCCCTATGACTTGTCTGCCAGGTCATGCTGGGACTTGTAGTTCAGAACACACTTTCCTATGTAAGCCTATTAGTGCCTATGTTCTGCAGTGATGGCAGAGGCGCTGTGGACACTGCTGCATCTGAAATAGCGACAATCATGGCTTCACTTACCTGAACCTCACTTGTTCTCTTCCTCACGGTCTCTTCCTTCTCCTTCAGTTCTTGCTCCACATTCGTCTTCTCCCTAGAAGACCAGCAAACCATACAGGAATATCTGAAGACATCAGAGACAGCGGGCATGCTAATCCAGCCCCCTAAGCCGGAGTCCCACTTCAGGTACATGTTATGGGGGAGCTCCTTACTGGAATGATTCAGGCCTAGGGAGCATTAAAACCAACGCCTCATTGTGGAGGAACGCTCGGGCAGAATGGGAAAAGCAATAGGAGGAGAGAGAAATCAATGAAATAGTCTGCGCTGAGCTCACTGTTGCTAAGGAGAAAGCAGCAAATGCAAAATGCTGGAGGTTCGGGTGGGAGGGGAAGCAACAGACGGCAAGCTGGGCATTTAACCCTCTGCAGTCGCCTGACAAACAAACCCACGGATGCCAGAGGAGCAGAGCATCACCCGCTACACAGGGCCAGGGGGATGAGTCTGCATCGAATGGGAACTGTGCATTAGAATAGAATAAGATCACATTAGCTGACAGCCGGTGACTCCGGCGTGGGATTCTTTGCACGCTATAGCTGCTTAATTTCCCGGTGGGCCCTGTACACATTGACGTCCGTGTCCATCATAGCTATTAAATGTCTATACAATTCAGGTTACAGATAACAAGGAGTATAAAGGCTGCAGCGCGGCAGACACCGGGGCCTCACATCCATCAGGAGGAACCAAGAGCGACCGGGTTTGTTACACCCCAATGCATCTGAAATGTGCAAACAGGATATTCCTAACCAAGACTGACGTTCTGTGTATACAGCTCCTATGTAGTCTCATGTGTCTCTACGGTCACAATCTAGATCCAGCAGTCATGGTCCTATACATTAGATAGCTGATGGCCGAAAGCTATTACTCCCAACCCGTCCTCTTCCCCCAAACACATGCTATTCCAGCCAAGTATGCGTGTGTTTTCTATGGGAAGAGGGGCATAAGCCACTGCTCAACTCTTCTTTCTCTCAACATCGGGCCCCATTGGCAGGATGGATGACATTAAAGGGGTTTTCTAGGACTTTTTAATTGATGACCTATCCTTAGGAAGATCCTTGGGGAGGGTCTGACAACCAGGACTCTGCATATCAGCTGTTTGAAGTGGCATCAAGTTCTTTGGTCACATGACCAGATCATAGTTCAGTCCCATTCAAGTGAATGGACTGAGCTGCAATACCAAGCACAGCCACTATACAAATGTGTGGCGCTGTTCTTGGCAAGTACTGAAGAGGCTGCAGAGCTCACCTAGCCGGCTGGGACCGGGGGTATTGGGTCCCTCCTAATCCTGGAAACCCCCTTTAATCTACTGTGTATGGTTAACCCCTTCACCCTTCTATTTGCCTCCTCTCCCTAGTAAAAGAGGTTCAGACAGAAAGCAGTAACAGAACTGCAGGATCAGACTACACAGGATGTGTTTGTAGTCAGTAAGCATGGAGCCTAAGCCACGCCCCTTTGGCAGACAAAATAGCTTTCTGCCAGTCATGGAACAAATGTGCCTGTACAGTGGAGCAAATCGATAAGAATTTTGACTCCCTTTAATAATTTTGATGCATCTCAAGTGTATTTTAGCCATTATTTGTGCAAGCTTTCTACTGCAAATAATAAAATAAAAATAATTAAAAAACTGCAATTTTTGTTGCAAATACAACCGTGTGCTAACATTTTTTATTTTTTTTTTTTACCATTGACTTCTATGTAATGGATGTCCAACCTTTTAGATCGTTTTTGCATTTGTTAAACGGATCTGCTAACCAGATGTAACAAAGGTGTTCGGATCTGAATGAATCCTACCCTGTATGATAAATTCCCCCAATGACAATTAACAGAACAGCCTGTTCCAAATTTTTAGATTCCGGCGCCATGTTCCAGGTTTTTCTACATGTGACAGGCAAGAACCCATTAGGAAAATGACTGTCACGGTTTGGTAGGGTACATTTGTGAACAGACTGTGTGTCGCTGCCATGTGCCAGTGTCTGCCTCCGAACAAGAACATCCGAAATGCTACAGAATAATCCCTGCACTGCAATGAAAGACAATACTAATAAAATCCAGCGATCACCACCTATGAAAGTTCTTATTGAAATCGCTCTATTTTATAAAGTAAGGCAGTGTTCACATTAGGTCGTGGTTCCAGTTATAACTGCAGTTGTGATACCGTGCTGGATTCATCATACAAGGACACAAATGGCCGTAGACAGCCAGCACTAGCTAATGGCGTCCATCCACGCTTCGTGTTATGTGCTGCACTATTCTTTCCATTTAAAGAGACATGAGTTTATTTTATTAAAGGGGTTGTCTGGGGAGGCTTTCAGGATTTACTTTCTCTGCTTGGATCTATTGCAGACGAACCAAGGGCTTCTGGGCTGGATCCAATTCTGGGGTACTGTAACTCTGTTTATTGGTAGGGGTCTGCCCCGGGGATGTCCCACTCATCGGCTGCCTGCAGAGGGTGATGAGCACCGCGGCTTCTTCACTTCTCACCAAACAGAGCGCCACACATTGTACAATGGCTGAACTTGGTATTGCATTTAGTTAAATGGGACTGAGGCTAGGTTCAAATCTGCGTTGGAGTCTCCATAGGAAACTCCGCCGCAGATTCTGTCTAAAATCATGGATAGAAATGTTCTGCACGGAGGGTCTATGGGGTCCGCAGGTAACGTTTTTTTTTTTTAAGCAGACGGGCTCTCGGTCTTTCAGGTCCCCCCATGTGGAACCAAACGACGGAGAGTTGAACGCTCGTGTAAAGCTGCAAACAGGCCATGTGACGAATAAAGGTGACATCACTGGCCTGTGAAGCGGAAACTCCTTCATTCTGCTTACCAGTTTAAATCCTGGGAAATCCCTTTAAGGCCTCATGCACATGACAGTGCGCATGTGCTGGGTACATGGTTGAACGGCACATGGATGTCAGGTGCAGTCTGTGCCTCCAGGGCCCCAGTCATTTACTTCAAAATGGCCGCAAAAAGGACAGGAATAGGACCTGTCCTCGGTTTTGCCCTGAGCTCACAGCTATATATATGTATGTGTATAATAATATATATATATGTGTATAATAATATACGGTCGTGTCTACAAGGCCATACAATAAAATAGGTCAGTGTGCTAGTCGAGAAAAACAGCTAGTGCACTGACAATGCACACTAAGTCTAAAATGGTTTCCCAAGAGCCCAAAAAATTAGACAGGGAACGTAATAAAATAAGAAAAAATGCTTTTCTAACCCGTTCTCCCCCCACCCCCCCAATCATATCTGCACTGGTCTTCGCTTCCAATGCTGTACTGATGACATCATCACTACCATATCCAGGATGGGAGGAGGATAGAATTGGTGAGTAAGGAGTCTTACCTCATTTCCCAAGGTGCCCTGCCTTTACCCGATTTTTGCATTAAGAATGAGCCATACCTCACCAATGTCTTTTTACCTACCAGGAAACTACGGCCAGGTTCAGACAGAACACAGTTGGTAATACGCTGCTCACCGATCTAATCTGACACGTCTAAATCAATTGTAATGTTACAGCTGAGACCTATACTAATCTATCCTTAGGATTGGTCATCAATATGTGATCGGCGGGGACCTCACCGATCAGCTGGTTAAAAAGACCACAGTGTTTGGGAGAGCGCTGCGGCCTCTTCACCGAATACCAAGCACGGTGTCGTCCATATTATAGAGGTTGTGCTTAGTATTGCTGCTCAGCCTCATTCATTTAAATGGGGCTGAACTGCTGCTGTACCATGTAACTGATGAACGTGATGTCATCAGCAAAGGGAAGAAGCCTCAGTGCTTGTAAGTGGGTTGCCGGACGCCCACTGATCAGATATTGATGGCCTATCCTAAGGAAAGGTCATCAATATATAAGTCCTGGAAAAACCCCTTTAACATAAATACTATTAAATCAGCCCTTTATAATACCACTACATATCCACAACACTACATTGCACACACTCACCCGTGTCTCTCAGCAGAACAATGACAGGGTGACTTTAGGCAGTCGCTCATCAGGCGCAGCATTATAATTGGTCAGTGCTCATGGTCTGCACTCATTTGGGACAGAAACATAATTAAGCAATAAAAGGATCAGAATGAGATGAAAGTAGCGCCGGCTGGAACCTGCGAGCTGAATATAAAATGCACACCGGTGGCTGCCTTCACCGCTCCTTCGAAGACTCATAATCCTTGAGAGACTTGGTTCCAATGCAGAGGAGGAAAACAATGATCAGTAAACATCACCGAAGAGGAAAGGGTTAACGCGTCCTGGGGATTCAGAGACGTGGGCATTGCAAGTCTGTCTTCTACTTTGCTTGGTGGGCATCAAGGATGACGCAGACGTGACTGCACCATCACAGAATCACACAGGTGTATTGTTACCTAATACCCCAGAGACCGGGACATAAATAGCTGACTGTAAACCCAGAGCCTATAGTAATAGCGAGGAATACATAAGATATGCAGAGCACAGGGCGCCCTTTACTACCCACCAGTCTGTGCCTGCTGCACCATAGGCAGACAACATGGCAGCAGGTACTATACTGAAGGGGTTTCACAAAGGAATATGCAAATATCTTTCCCTTGATGGAAAAGGAAAACTCCCTCTAGCACCACCTTTTGGAAGGTAGCTCCCTACAGATCAATGCCGGGTTTCTAAGAAACGTAGTGACATTGACTAGGATTAGAGCCAAACCAGAACATCACCTGCAAAGACACAGTACCCCTTCTGCCTGGTGCCTATAACCTATCGGCCAGCCACTACCCTATACATGATGACAAGCTGCAGATACAAATGGGACTTAGCATGAGAACCCGTGAAACCTCCGATGTATCCGTAGATACAAACATGAAAAGCTAAGGCAGCCAAAACTAGCCTGACTCTTGTTTTTTCTGATCCCACGTCTCATCCCAGGATGTCTCATATATTTTTCCAACACAATTTACACTCAGGAGGCGGCAGCTTGCCATTCTGACACGTCACCGGACGGGCAGCTGTTGTGTGGCCGTTGTCACCTACATACTACCAGAAATCCTAACCGCTACAGTACAATATCTTCTATCAGGGTTAGCAGCAGGGAGTCTGTCATCAGGATGAGGAATATCAAGGGAGTCTGTCACCAGGGTGAAACATATTAAAGGGAGTCTGTCATCAGGGTGATGAATATTAATTGGAGTCTGTCAGCAGGGTGAAACATATTAAATGGAGTCTGTCAGCAGAGTGAAGCATATTGAACCAGCACCACAGTTAGGTAAGTCTGTATACACAGATCAGCAAAGAGTTTGTGCTTTATGGCAACTGCAATGTCAGGGACTTTGTGTGCAAAAGATGAATTGAATTGAATATTTCCAATGAAAGTTTTACAATTATAGGCAAACTGCTGTCTTCTGAAAATGTCATTTATCTCTGGATTTCTTTCACCTACCTTTGGCTAAAACTAGTGGTGTATGGCATGATCAACCAATTACGATCAACCATTTTAGAGTCATAAGGCAAAGCCAGATAACACGCAGCCCATGAGATCATCGTATTGGAGGCCATACTTGTTGTGACCCAGCTTTCTAAGAAAGTCTCACAAACATGACAGCACAAGGACATCTACTTCTAGACGATAAGTGGAGGTGATGCAGTCCCAGGAATCAAGAAGCAAAGCTGTAAGCACTAGGACCATGTTGTGAGGTTCAGTCAGCCATAAGAATTGCAGGAACACAGAAGACTCTGAAAATATGTGCTCAGAAATACAATCATATTGGCATGTGGTAGGACTCTGGGTAGGTGGGTGAAGGCTGAAACGGAGACACATTGTACCCTGTGAGCAGCATTCAAGCAGGATCCTGTAGGGCGAGAGCTGATTTGCACTTTCTAGATGCCTCGCTGTGCACTTGTTAGAGAGAGAATTAGACGCCCCCCCCCGAGACTCTGTATCCAGGGAGCCAAACTATTCACACCGTCACCAGGCACAGAACAATTCCTTAACAACCCCCAGACCGAAGAGCAGTCATCCAAAATAAAGGAATGGCTTAAAGTAACAGAGTGGGCACTATGGGAACCGGTGAAGTAGAAAAATACAAACCGTATACCTGCAGCAAAACCCTGAATATAGACCATATAAATGGAGCTAGTCTTCTGTGTGCATGGACAGAAAATTCTGCTGTTTATTTTTGCATTTTATACGTCCAGGAGGAACCAAAGAACTGGTCTTGGCCTTTGCATTTTTCATGCATTGAGCACCTTCTCTGCGATGCAGCTTTCTGCATTATTCATTTGCGCAGGTTCATGTAGTTCAGCTTCTGGAATGGAGAGTTGTTCTAGGATCTTACTTAAAGGGAGTCTACCACTTCCAAGATCTCTAAACCACTTGCATGCTGTGCATTCTTGATGCCAAAAAAAAAATCCATAAGCGAAGGAGCTTTTGGGTGCACTCTGGGAGTGGCCGCATCAGCCACAGCACCAGTGTTTGCCAATGGTCTCAGTTCAGTGGGACCTGTCAATCCTCACATTAGAGGGCTGCGCTGGAAGAACGTGTGCTCTGGCAGGTGCAGCCTCACCCCAACAGCTTAAAAGTCGTAAGACAACTGGCTGGAGCAGGAGAATCTCTGTAATGTCTGCAGTAGGATAAAAGATAGCTAAGAGCCTCTTCCTTGACTAAGCTCGTCCCCTCAGTCCATCTTCAGACAAAGATGGAGATCAGCAGGAGATTAACCTCCTGTATTCTCTACGTCTGCTTGTGTCAGGATCATAGTGCAGGCTGATAAACACGGAGGACGTTATTTCTTTTAGGATTCTTTTTCAGGTTTAGTGTTCCTTCGCCTTCTCACACATGGCGGAAAAGCAGTTTTTTTGTCACAGGTTTTTGCTGTGGTTTTTTTCAGCCAAAGCGAAGAGAGGCTTGGTAATTATAAATGGAAAATCTTCTACTTCTCCCTTCTACTGAATCTACTCCTAGCTTTGGCAGAAAAAAACGCAGTAAAATCTGCAACAAAAACACATGGCCTCAGTTAGACTAAAGGAGTTTCCAAGACAAAGATCCTTTACGTCTAAATTGGACAGCCGGATAAAAGTTCTATATAGTGGTTACCCTCTGTGCCAGTCTTTACGTTTGATGAAGGACAAAATGGGACTTACATGAAAAAAAAAAATGTTTATTTGCACTCACCTCTGTAAATCCACAATCTCATTATTCAGTGTGTCCAGCTCCTTAATGGCGGAAAAGTCAGAAACCGGACTGGGGGCCGATGGGACCTGCAAAGTAATACACAGGTCAATGGCCTGGATAACAGATAAAGGGGATCCGATGAAGGATTCACCATCTAAAAAGTATTATTCGTGTAAAACAAGGGCTGACATACAGGAAGACAGAGCATGCTATAGCAGCTAAGACTAGGACTGCCACCTATCGAGAGAATGGGGTCCCCCTTCTCCCCCATTCCAGAAGGAAGAGACCACAGTTGTAAAGTTAAGTTGTACATTTTTTATTATAAAAGTAGCCAATTATGTCCCTAGTATCACAAAACTATACTGAAGGCCGCCACATGCATATGGCCACCGTCATCTATTCCTTTCTGGGCTGCCACACAGGGGTCCCGAGACCCCCATTCTCAGAGATGGGCACACAGTGCACTAATAGTACTTACTCGTCTTCACTACTCTACACAATGTGCCCCTTCTCTTCTGCCTGACGTGGCAAATACATATGAGCGGCCGCCATACACAGGCAAACATTTCTGTGACCAGACAGCTGGGGGCCAAAGGCTGTGATGGGTAAGGGGTTGTACCATGCAATGATCACCACCAATTTTATATATTAAAATTTCACAATCCTTTTACTCTTATTTTGCATACGTGGAAGTCTGGATATTTAATAAAATTGTGTGGTTAAATTACATATACCTTATGTATAGAAAGACAATACAGGACGTGCCCCAAATCTAAACAGAAAAATTATCTTTACAATGCATAGTAAAACAATGTGATTACATGGAAGCCTACATCATAATGGTGGCCAATATCACCGAGGCAAAGCCAGATGACAGCGCAGTGCTGAGGCTGTCCAGATTACCTTCATGGACATAAACATACAGAAATCGGATGAGGACAGTATAATATAGGGGAGAATCCCAGGCTAACTCTATAGGTGGATAGGCAGGAGGACGACACACAGGCTCTCTATGGATAGGCAGGGGAAGCAGGACTCTTAGGCGCTGTGTACGTGGGGACAGGGGAAGCAGGGATCACCCAGGCTCTGTCTATGTGGAGACAGGGGAGGCAGGGATCACAGGCTCTGTCTATGTGGAGACAGGGGAGGCAGGGATCACAGGCTCTGTCTATGTGGGGACAGGGGAAGCAGAGATCACAGGCTCTGTCTATGTGGAGACAGGGGAGGCAGGGATCACAGGCGCTGTCTATGTGGAGACAGGGGAGGCAGGGATCACAGGCTCTGTCTATGTGGAGACAGGGGAAGCAGAGATCACAGGCTCTGTCTATGTGGAGACAGGGGAAGCAGGGATCACAGGCTCTGTCTATGTGGAGACAGGGGAGGCAGGGATCACAGGCTCTGTCTATGTGGAGACAGGAGAGGCAGGGATCACAGGCTCTGTCTATGTGGAGACAGGGGAAGCAGGGATCACAGGCGCTGTGTATGTGGGGACAGGAGAAGCAGAGATCACAGGCTCTGTCTATGTGGAGACAGGGGAAGCAGGGATCACAGGCGCTGTCTATGTGGGGACAGGGGAGGCAGGGATCACAGGCTCTGTCTATGTGGGGACAGGAGAAGCAGGAATCTCATGGGCTGTCTATGTGGGGACAGGGGAAGCAGGGATCACAGGCGCTGTCTATGTGGGGACAGGGGAAGCAGGGATCACAGGCTCTGTCTATGTGGGGACAGGGGAGGCAGGGATCACAGGCGCTGTCTATGTGGGGACAGGGGAAGCAGGGATCACAGGCTCTGTCTATGTGGAGACAGGGGAAGCAGGGATCACAGGCGCTGTCTATGTGGAGACAGGGGAGGCAGGGATCACAGGCTCTGTCTATGTGGGGACAGGAGAAGCAGGAATCTCATGGGCTGTCTATGTGGGGACAGGGGAAGCAGGGATCACAGGCGCTGTCTATGTGGAGACAGGGGAAGCAGGGATCACAGGCGCTGTCTATGTGGAGACAGGGGAGGCAGGGATCACAGGCTCTGTCTATGTGGAGACAGGGGAGGCAGGGATCACAGGCTCTGTCTATGTGGAGACAGGGGAGGCAGGGATCACAGGCGCTGTCTATGTGGAGACAGGGGAAGCAGGGATCACAGGCTCTGTCTATGTGGAGACAGGGGAGGCAGGGATCACAGGCGCTGTCTATGTGGAGACAGGGGAGGCAGGGATCACAGGCTCTGTCTATGTGGGGACAGGGGAAGCAGGGATCACAGGCTCTGTCTATGTGGAGACAGGGGAAGCAGGGATCACAGGCGCTGTCTATGTGGAGACAGGGGAGGCAGGGATCACAGGCTCTGTCTATGTGGAGACAGGGGAGGCAGGAATCTCATGGGCTGTCTATGTGGGGACAGGGGAAGCAGGGATCACAGGCGCTGTCTATGTGGAGACAGGGGAAGCAGGGATCACAGGCGCTGTCTATGTGGAGACAGGGGAGGCAGGGATCACAGGCTCTGTCTATGTGGAGACAGGGGAAGCAGGGATCACAGGCTCTGTCTATGTGGAGACAGGGGAAGCAGGGATCACAGGCTCTGTCTATGTGGGGACAGGTGAAGCAGGAATCTCATGGGCTGTCTATGTGGGGACAGGGGAAACAGAGATCACAGGCTCTGGCTATGTGGAGACAGGAGAAGCAGGAATCTCATGGGCTGTCTATGTGGGGACAGGGGAAACAGAGATCACAGGCTCTGGCTATGTGGGGACAGGTGAAGCAGGAATTGCAGGCTCTGTCTATGTGGGGACAGGGGAAGCAGGAATCTCATGGGCTGTCTATGTGGGGACAGGGGAAGCAGGGATCACAGGCTCTATGTGGGGACAGGGGAAACAGAGATCACAGGCTCTGTCTATGTGGGGACAGGGGAAGCAGGTGTATGTACTGAATGAAATCATTCAAACTATATATTCCCGAGCACAGGGTTGCTCCCTGTATCATATACTGTCCTCAGAGAGGGAAGTATAGGAGACATGACAAATCTGCTTTAACTATACTACAAAGAAATAGCCTGAACAAAAAGAGTTAAAACTTCTCTGAAGGTGAATTAACAGGAACAGAAAACAGCAAAAAACCTGGCAAGCGAACTTTCACATGCAGCAGTGAGACCTATAAAAATACCATGCTTCCATGCCAAATAAAGTTACTGAAGCTGTGGCCCCAACACACGTATTATAGCAGCCATAAAGTGATCTCCTCAGTGATGTCACAAGCTCATAAATGACAAACAGCAATTGTAATTTAACCCATAAAATGCTCGCTACATTGTGTACAGGGAAGAAGGACACTTACAATTACCAGTTTCTGTAACTCAGGTTTTAAGGTAATAAACAGGAATCAAACAGAAAAGTGTAGTAAAAAGTCTAACCTTGCACAGCCAGAAGAGGATAGACCAAAGTTAGGAATATTAGAGCAAGGCTGAAAGCAGACTGATGGAAATAAAAGAGTCCAGCAAGCTAGAATAGAGCAAAAGAAAGCAAACCAGGATAGTACATTAGTGCAGGCAGAAAACAAGCACGTCTCATACAAGCCTGTGCATTGCCATTAGGTCTGAGGATCCTCATCTGTAGCGAAAGGGGTAAAGATGATTTAAGGGCGTCTACCACCCCCCAAAATCTCTTCTAAACCACTTATATGTTATTGTAGGGGTGGTTAGAGACACGGTGCACCCATGGAGACCCCGTTTTAGACTGTGGTTGCCACCTAGAGCTGCCCTGTATCATAAACTTTAACAGGTCTCTACATTTCTTGGCCACAGGCCCAACGGGCGCTCCAGCAGATGCAGTGACGTCCTGGGAGCACTGAACAGATCATTTGCAGTCGACTGCACTTTGACACAATAAACTATATCAGTAACTGCCCCTACAACAACATATCAGTGGTTCAGGAGAGATTTTGGGGGCAATAAGCTCCCTCTAATACTCTTATAAGAAGATCCATTTTAGTCCTATTAAAGGGAGTCTGTCAGGTCACTTTGCCCTACCAAACTATCCCCAGTATTTGGCGGCACATGTATATGCATCCCTTTGTTTGTCTTGGTGGGAGCCCAATGTCACTGATGGAGAACTTTTCGTAATATACAAATTAGCTGGCAAATGCAATAAGGGCAGTCCCATTCCAAAAAAGTGCTCTGGGTCTAGTCTGCCGAAATCCTGCCAAGACTTGATGGAGGGCGCTTGCTTGTTCAGACGTCAATAGTATCAGTGTTGATTATTTTCTGCATGGTAAGCTCATTGTTGCATGCAACGGCCTCACAACAGCAACTACGGCCATCTTTTCTACACCCAGGGTTGACACTTTTGACATCTGAAGAAGGCAAGTACTGTCAACCAAGCCTTGCTGGGAGAAGCTGGCTGGCTTGGCTAGACCTGGACCACTTGCCGGGAATAGAACCAACCCTGTGGCACTTGCAAGGTAATCTGCACACGGCGAAGATGCAGTACATATGGTTTCATTGCAAGTGCCCTACCAAAAGCAGGGGGAAGTCTAAAAGGGCAAAATGATCTTGATACAACATGCCAATCCGGTGCATTCACCTCTTTAGTCTAACAATTTCATGCACTATGAAAAACTAAAGGGATATATCTAGATATGTGCGGTCACCACTATGGGGTTGAACTGCGGTGTTGTAAGCCACAATGTCAGCAGATTTAAAGGGAACCTGTCAGATCCATAAGGGACACTAAACCACCCACAGGTGGGTGGTTTAGTGTCCCATATGGGCCTGTAGCAATGCTATCCGTGTCCGCATTATAACCAAAAACAAACCTTTATACTTACCCTAAAGATAAGGCTCATTGGACTCACCTCTGGGGTTCTCGGAGCCAGCATAGTTCTTCAGTGAAGCAAAGGTACGTACACCCCAGCTTCACTGTGCATGCACCTGAGGTCCGGGGCATGTGCACTGAAGATAAGGTGTACTCCTCGGGCTTCACTAAAGAACTATGCAGGCGCTAGGAGAACAGGAGCCAGGTAAGTATAATCGAATGCAAATGTGTGAATAGGTTGGATTGGATTCTCATACAGTACTGAGCTCACAGTTTCATGTTAGCTCAGTACTGTTGTGATCCGGCTGTTCAGAACTGCTTCATAACAAATAAGCTGCACCGAGTTCCAGTCACACAACCTTCATCAGTCCGGAAACACGGCTCACACACGGACTGTGTTTCCCAGACTTCATGTCCTTATGTCAGAGGGACTTTGTCTAAGGTCTCCCTCAGACAAATATAACGCAGCCATATTTTACAACCTGTATTACATCCACCATTCCTGTCCCAGTCTCAGGTTTAATGAGCTGAACTTACAGCAAAGATCTTTAAGGTGCTCACGGTTCTGGTCATTTGACCCATGTTTGGGGTGGAATCTGTGGATGGAAGTCTGTAAATGTTCAGAAATTTAATACTGATATTTAAAAATTTTTAAAGGAATTTAGGCGCCTCAGGAGCTGCAGCTCCGTCCACTCTACAGAGGTGGCGCCAGAGTACTGCAGCTCTGCTCCTATTACTTGAATAGAACAGAGATGCTTCAGGCCCCGTCCAGTGCAGCAGCATCCGGCACCACCCAGATCAGCTGATCGGTGCGAGATCTATCTGTCGGATCCCCAGCAATCCGATACTGATCATCAGTATAAAGAAAATCCACCTGGGGCCAGAAAACCCCTTTAATATCTAATTTTGCAAATGGCGCTGAACAAAATATGCGACTTATTACATTATGTTATACGATATCGGAGAGTTATATAACTAAGTCCTGTTAATACTTAATACACACAAAAAAGTGCGGTCAGTTTTTGTTATTTCACACATCCTATTCACTTACACAAACTGGTCCCGAGACATAAGAACATGGTACATTCCACATCGGATAAGGACCAGGCCTCTATTACAAGTCAAAGTATAAAAAAAAGAAAGATTGTGACTCTCTCTCTCCTCTCTGGATCTTATAATACAAAAAGCACTTCATACATAAACACCAATATAGAAGAGATGCTCAAACACTACCTCACATACCGGCACAGGCAGAACAATGGACAGGTCATGAGTTGTAGAAATAGAAATCATAAGACAGAATCAGAAATCCTGGGACTTGTAGTTATTACATCGCTTCTACAAGTGGTGAGACACAGGCTCATCCTTGGAGAACTTACCTTAGGTGTGGCTGATCTTTCGGATGGAGGAAACATTTCTGGAGTGAGGGATTGAGGAGGATCGACGCCCTTGACAAGTTTTTGATTGATGAGATGAAAAGAGAGAGCAAATTGCTCTTTAGACAGTTTCCCACAGTCCTTTGTGTCACATAATGACCTGCGGAGATACCACAAAACTAGTTACAAAAAGAAGTCAAAGCCGCTCTAGGATTTCTATGAAGGTTAAAATCGGACATAACTCAAAGGGGTATTTGCAGTCAGAAGCAATACTCACCTGTGCACTGGAAAAATGCTAGATCGGTGGAGATGGACCACTGGGACCGCCGCCGTTAACCAGAATGGGGAACCAGGTTCCCTAGATGCAAAATTTGTGCTGTGTTGGGCGATTTTCGTTACCATACCATAGACACTGAATGGAGCCAGGGGATGCCTAACGCTCCACTATTCTCCAGCCATCAGCGGTTTTGCACCTGGGGTTGCACGGGGTCCTGTTTTATGGTTATGGCACCTTCACCGATCTAGCGTTTATTATCTATCCAGTGGTAACATTTGCTACTATCTAAAAACCCTCTAAGCAATAAAGTCCGCCATTTATTTCCAAGTACAGCAAAAAACAAAGTGACATGAAAAAATGCACATCCTGTATAAATGTAATAATGTAGTCATTACTGTATAGAAGGACAAAACATTAAAACCATAAAAACAACTCTAAGGACCACTCAAAAACAATAAGTCCCAGAGTACACCGCACTTTGTCTAAACCAAATTCATATATATATATATATATATATATATATATATATATATATATATATATAAATGTATATAATAAGGCATATCTCAATAATAAATACTATTCAAATAAATATCTCATCCAATAGATACTGAGTAAATATCTGACCAGTTCTTATAGATCTATAGTCAGCAAGAAAGATAGGAAGTCATTGTGACCTATCTATAGTCAATATATTACCAACCAGAGAAGGATAAGTGGGGTATTTATTTCCTTACTGTTCTAAGCATTACTCTTCTGATTCCACGAATTCCTGAGAAAAATGCACTATAAATTCTTCAGAGAATTCGCACCCTATCAGCTATAGATCTGTATTTACGGACAGCTAACAGATTACATGAGAAAGGGAAGCAAGAAGGTTCTAGAAGAAATGAGGCTCTTACAAAATGTGACACACAAGAAATTACACCAGGCAGTTAATATCTGGGGCATGTAACAGAAAAGAGACCTTAAAGGGATTTCCTTAGTATAGGTCATCAATATGGGATTGGTAGGAATCCAATGATCAGCTGGTTAAAGAGAGTGCAGGGCTTGGGTGAGCTCTGAAGCCTTTTCAAGGAATACCTAGCACAGTGCTATACATATCTTAGAGGTTGTGCTTGGTACTGCACCTCAGCCCCATTCACAGAGACTTGGGACTGAACAGCTGCTATACCATGTGACCTATGAATGTGATGTCATCACCATAGGGAAAGCACTGCAGTGCTCATGACTGCTGTAGCCTCTCCAAACATTTTGTTTACAGTTCTCATTCAAGTGAATGGGACGGAGTGGCTATTCCTAGGTACAGCTACTATGGTATGTACAGCAATGTAGTCCACAGTGCTTGCCTGAGTGTTGCGGCTCCTTCAATCAGCTGGTTGTGGGGGTCCCAGGAGTAACACCACCACGATCTGATATGGATAGTCTATTCTGGAATATCCCTTTAAGGCTAAGGATATATGTTGCAGAATTTTTCTGAAGTATTACATGCAGACTTTGCTGTAGATTGAGCTGAAAATTTACTATACAGTTTATTTAACCCCTGCTACACTGAAGGTGCCAAAACCTGTAGTGAAAATCTACTGCAGTTATTCAACATGCAGCACTATGGAAAATGTCTGCAGCATGTGTGAGACATTTGTAAATTCCCATGCACTTGCCTTGCGATCACTGCAGATATTGCAGGTAAAATCTGCAACAAATCAGTCATATATGGCTTTGGCCCAGCAGGTGTCCTGCGTAAATTGTTTACAACAAAACAAAGTGATGTTGCTTTTGAATATATTTTGTGTTTCAATTCTGCTTGCTGTCAGTGAATGAAAATGGCTCATTACAGCTTCGTTCTCGTGTCTGTAAGACATCTTCATATAGCCAGATATATTGTTATCTCTACTTACCAGATATGAGCAAGCAGTCCTGGAGGTAATCCTGTTTTCAGGAAGATCTCTTTCACTTCCAGCCCGGACACCAGGCCATCTTGGTCTTTGTCAAGTTTTTGGAAAATCTCATCATATTTTGTTTTCTCTACATGTGATACAACCCACTGGAGGAGAAAGTAGGAGGAGTGGGGATAAGATCAATATAGTCATGTCATTCTAGTACAGTGGTCTCACTGGTTACATAGAAATCTCATCAAATTGCTACAAATATACAAGAGAATAGATGAACATAGTACACATATACTATGTGCCTGCTGCAATCGGTTGGATGCATCAATATGTAATGGTCATACATGGGCCCTCACATGCGTACCTGTGTGACGGGTGCTTTTGTGGGCAGAATTCCTACAGGTGGTAGTGAATGTCTTGGCTCTTTAGAAGGTGGCATTGGCAGAGGAGGGATAATTGGCAATGATGATGGAGGTCCTGATGTTTTCCTTTTGGATGGTGGCACCAGTGCAGGAGGTAATACCATGGGAACGGGCTCTTTTTCTAATGCAGAATACACCAGGAACATAGCCTGGAAAGAAAAACACGTGTTATGTCAAAGACATGTTTGGCTGATTGCAAAGAATCTCATCTTAAGAAAGCTTAGCGAAGCGGAATGGAGTTGGAAAAAAAGTGGATGGTGTGTGTCAATTGTGACTTAAAAGGGGTTATCCACCTTTGTAACATTGATGTTCTGGCCTTAGGATGGGCCGTCAATATTAGATCAGCTGCTCCAGGACAGTACGGCTCCTGACATGTAAACATTACCGTGCATTTATCTGGACTGCAGCTGTAGTGCAATAGTTAATGGATTATAAAAAGTCACTGGGCAGACTGGGCCTTAAAGGGGTTATCCGCTTTCTAATATTGATGGCCTAAAAAAATTACTTACAACAGCAAACTCATCCCGATCCAGTAATCCGTCATGATCAATATCACTTAGCTCCCAGACCTGGAGGGAACAAAACAAAACATATTATATATATATATATATATATATATATATATATATATATATATACACATACACACACACACACAGTATATACACACGCATACATACACACATACATATATGTAAGTACATATACACACACAGCACCACTCACCCGGCCCAGGACCTCCACAGGGAGCTTGGAGTTAAGCAGCACAGGTTTCACCTTGTCCCCAGACAGGAAGCCATTCACAGGGCTCAGACTGTCAAATATGGCATCATATTTGGCCTTTTCTTCAGGCTGCAATGTAAAGTACGATGTTATTAGTGAATGTTAGTGTTCCCTGTGATAGTGATGCTACCCGACATTCTTATCTTCATGATACCATTATTAATACAGTGGGGCAAGTATAAACTTCCTGACATAATGCTAGTAAATGGAAGGGTAATGTATTACAGGTTCACCAGCAGAGACGTTATACATGGACATGATCAATGGGTAGGGCAATGTGACTCCTCATCACATAAGTTCTCCCAACTTGTTTCAAGAAATTTTAGCTTGATGGAGTTTATTACTCGGCGGTCTATGGATCGAAAAATGTCTCACTACCAGTGGTTATGATATGTGACTATGGACAGAACCTGGGATTTCTATGGACGGTTTAAACAAGCCTTAAAATGTTGCATTTGGTTTGCAATAATCTTCCAGTTTTCTGTCATTATTCCCCCCTAGAGGACGTTTGAGGACACTTTCTTACATTTCGGCAGGCAGCAGTATCAGTATACCAGTATATCAGCTCTGCTCCAAAGGGATATTCTCTCTAGTGACACCTACAGGTGACTAGGGAGACAGATTTCTTCCTTCTGGAAGGAGTTACTTTACATACTTTTTCCCAGGGAACACTGCTTGGAAGAAACCCTACCATAAGGATCTCCTCAAGGGGAATCAGTACTAGGGCTAGGCAATTAATCAAAAAATAACAGAAGCCGTCTGTAAGTCTTGATAGCCGATGTGATTTTGTGCATGTTGGTAATTTCAGTCCGGTTTTTGCAGTAATCATGAGCTTTTGGCTCCAGTTTCATTTGGACTGAAAATGCCCAAACCCAAAGTGCTATTATACTCGGTGGTCTTTTCAGACCCTAGAATATAATTAGCGGAGGCTCATGGGAGGTGACCAAATATATAAAACAGTCTAATTCACCGCTCCTGGGCTCCAGCGCTGGTCTTCATACTTTTCTGTGCTCCTGAATAAAGTTGGGGACGAGGCAAATGTGACCGCTGATGCACAATTATAGGCATAAGCGGTCCCTGACGTCATTCAGGAGGACTGAACAGGACAAAGACCATCGCCAGAGCCCAGGAGAGGTGAGTAACATTGTTTGCTATGTTCGATCACCTCCCCTGGGCCTCAGGTAATCATATTCTGAGGGTCTGACGAGACCCCAAAGTATAATAATAGTTTAGGTTTGGATGTTTTCAATCCAAACGAAACCATGGGACATATCTTGTGAAGTTCGCCCAACACAAACTCTACAGGGGGTCTTGGTCTAAATGACCATTAGGCATAACCAAGGTTAAATGCCCGATAAATTGCGATTTTATTTTAGGTCATACTCACCCAGCCCTAATCTGTACCCTTTAATAGGTAACAGTATAATAGAGAAAATTATGTATTGACAGACCAAGAATGAAACAAATGCTGCTAGTTTTATAAATAAGAAGGGGAAAAAAATACAACAATGAGAAAACCTGAGCTGCCATTAAAGGGGTATCCCCACTGTCAACACTATAAACGGCAGATTGTTCTCATTGCACATGTGCTCTGCCACTCCATTCAATGTCTATGGGGATGACGGACGCTGACAACTTTTTAATTGACAACCTAATCTTAGAATACCTGGAACCCCTGCGGATCAGCTGTATGAAGTGGCGGCAGCACTCACTGAGCACCGCTTCAGTTTCTCAGGCCATGTGACTTCACATTCATCAGTCACATGGCCTGATCGCAACTTAGTCTTATTCAAATGAATGGGCTGAGATCTGATACCAAGCACCGCTCTATAAAAATCTACACACACTGTGCTGGTAAGTACCAAAGAGGCTGCAGCGCTCACCCAAATGCTGCACCCTCTTCAAACTGCTGATCGGCTGGGGACCCTAGTGTCGGACCCCTGTGATCTTTAATTGATGATACTCAGATCAGAGTGCCTTCCTTTAAAAAAAAAAATAAAAATTTAACACCCACTCGGCCTGCCGGGGCAAGCCTCAGCCACCCAAGCACCTCTCCTGCAGTGAAATACTGAAACTAGCTGGTAGACTCAGTATAAATATTGTCACACACAGGACAAACACTACTGCATTTATAGCTTTGTAAACAGCATAGTAAAAGAAAATTATCACCTACAAGGTACATCTGACCCGTGTCAATACAATGTGAGCTACGTGACATGCTACAGACTATTAACAGGTTATAAATGGTCATGTGATCACATCAAAATGACTTACCTTGACAGCCCACGGCGAGTCCACAGCAACCGGAGTGGCTACCAAGGAGGGACTGGCCATATCATGCTGAATAACAACATAAAGAAAAACAGTGAGCAATAAGTGGCCAATACAGGTATATATATATATAATGCACCGGTCATCCTCTCGCTGGATCTGCTGACAGGGGTGTGAGACAAGCACTGGAATTTAACCCTTCCCCACATCTACACATGATGTGTATTGTACTCAAAGCCGCACATGCCCAGTGGTCTTCCTGGAGGAGCAGAAGCTATCCTGCACTGCTGTCTATGGTACACAGGACAGCCACTCTCTGCAACACTCATAGCCATGATCTCCTCTTGTTGGGAACTCTTAAGGGGCACCCAGACAAATCAGACTTTACCAATGGAGATGCCATACAGCTCTGTTCACAACTTGTTTTTAGCTAGTTTGGAAGCATTCCCCAAAGTATGCCTCTGACATTTCCATAGGTCTCCATGCACCCAGACTATGCTAAAAGAGCAGTCGCTGGGCCACTTTTTACAATGAGGGTCAATGGCCAACATACGCCATTGTATGGCTAGGTCTTCCATTTTCAGCGGCTGCACGTCCAAGTCTTCAGGTGCAAATGGGGGCAATAAAAACAAAGCGTTCTCACCCCTCCCAGGTCTGTCCTCTTTTTACAACCCCCTCCCCATTCCCCGGCTGACATCAGCAGTGGTGTGTAATATGTATCAGGAGACCGCCGCAGCCAATCAAACGCTCAACCATGACCTCTTCACAAATGGCATGCGACAGACTGGTCTCAGCAGCGACATGCCGCTTTGGGCTGAGGCCCATGATTGGCTGCAGTGGTAACCTGATACAAGTGGGACATCACTAGTGATGTCATCCAGGGTCCTGCAAACAGAAGCCGCCCCTGGAAAGAGAAGAGAGGAGTTTTTTTTTTTGTTTTTTTTTTAATTGCCCCATTTGCCCCATATGTAGTAATTAAAACAAAAAAACCATGGCCCCCCCCTTTAAGTATTACGAAGGTCTTCTTGTAGGTATCTGCTATACTATAAACATAGAATACACATTAGATCCTTACAAATCTTGGCGGCGGCACCACCTTCTTGAGGCTGCTGAGGGACACCTCCATTCCATTCTGAGCACAAGCCACAAGCTGCAAAGCCGCAAAAAATTCCTGGAGAAAGAGAGTAAACAGTGTTAAGGCAGCGTACAAATATTTATCACACAGAGACATAGGTATGTAGGTACATGGTGGAAGTAGTCACGTGGACGGCACTTTCTAGACACAGAAACTCAAACAAACCACTGCAAGAAGGAATGAATCACAAACTGGCTAAAGCCAAGGCACAAAAGTGTTTAAACACGAGAATCCTTGTCTGCTGGCGTGAAGTAAATGTCACTAAGAAATACCTGCTCTAGATCTTATAGGATAGATCAGTATAGGCAAATGTAACCTAGCGCTGCGGTCACCGGCGCTAACTTCACCGCCATTGGTGTAAGGTTCTCAGATTTACCTATATACTGGACACACTCGCAACTATTGTATCGATGAAAAGAATAAAGCTTCATGTGTGCAATGTATCAGTCAGTACATATGGAACGGATGGCACATGGATTGGTATCAGTGTGCCGTCTGTCAATTTCACTGCCCATACACTGGAAAGAATGGACTATATTTTGTGGCTTTTATATGGCTCAGACACACATAAGTAAAAATTACAGATGTGTGAATGGGGCCATAGAAATGAATAGGTCCGGGTATTATCTGCAATTATGGACCCGTAGCTGCAATAATATACAGTAACAAACCACAGCCGTGTGCATGGGGTCTTAGTCTATGCAGCATGGCAAATAAATATACAGTAATACAACTAGGATAACAGATTTATTAAAAAATCACCAGACATTTGGCTCAGTCTGTGCCAAAAAAAGAGCGTCCTGCTTGATCTTACGGCAGCTGATTTAGCTGCCAGGTCCATGACTTGAGACTACCCTCTGACTAAGCTTAATCTATAGCCGAAAGCTGCGGTGGAATGTTGGCGGCCGGAAAATGCAAAGGAATTCCTCTTCATTTGCTGCTATGTTAAGGGCCCCTTAGTGAGGCTTATCAGGGCAGCCCACACAGTTTCAGAACTTTTCCAAGGCAAGATAGGGCAGGACATACTGAAAAACTGATAGCTGTCCCCTATGCAATACATCAGGACGGAGATTAGAGGAGTTTTCCATGATGATTCCAAAGCATTTTCTGCATCAAACGCAGCATGAAAAAGCACCATGTGATCATAGTCTTAAAAAGGAAGCAGCAGATTCCTTCATATGCCTAACCAAACAGTGTGTATCATCCTGGCTGACCACAGCGCATAAGAAACTTCATTATATATAATTACATTACCTGCTTGTTTAAGTAGCCTTTACTTTCTGTATCTGCCAAATCCCAAATCTGTGCAAAAGAGAAAGGGCAGGGAGGTCAGCACCAGGAAAAATGACTCACAGGAAGACACTGAGGCAGCGGGGATTCACATGAATTTCCTTCCACGTCAGCATGAAATCTGCTTTATCAGCATTACTACTATAAATTCCACAGAATTAGAAAAAAAAAAAAGTTTAGAAAGTGAGTAAACCGCACATTGTAACTGGGCACAGAAACCTATAGAGCAATAAGTAGACGCAGCAAGGCCTCCTGCACACGGGGCTACTTTACTGCGGCACTCAGAGGATTAATATACATGACTGGAAAGCAATGAACTTCCTTACACACTATGGGGGGGATTTACTAAGACGGGCCTTATTTTCATAAACCAGTCTTAATAAATTGAATGCATTTAGCTCCAGCATTCACCGGATTAAAAGTCACAAAGCTCTGAATAAATCCATCACATCTTTGGCTGTCCGTGTGACAAATATTACAATGTGTAGCAGCTATGAGCACGCAGAGATTTGTGCTATACCTTCTGGTGCAAATGATAGTAAATCTGGTGGGGAGGGTGGTAGGCCGCCACCGCCGCCGGACTTTACTCCCCAGGTTTCAGAAGAGGCAAGAGAAACAAAAAGTCATAATCTTTTAGTGCAAATCTAGCATGTGCCAAATGTTGTGACCTTTTATCGCCATAATATTTGTGTAATTCATTTAGTAAGTTCCCCTCATTGCATTGAAGAGGGTTTCACTGGGACCACCACCACTTACTACTAGGAATTGGTGGAGACACTATCTACATAGGCACAGCACACAGGCCTGGATGCACTTGGTGTGGCAGCTCATCCCTTTAATGGGGTTTTCTAAGTTTATCCTTAGCATAGGTCATTCATTAAAGATCAGTGGGGGTCCAACACACGGGACCCTACAGATCAGCTGTTTCAAGTGGTAACAGGACGCCATGAGCGCTGCTTCCTCTTCACTGACCATTTAATGTTACATTCACTGGCCATATGGCCTGTTTGTAGCTTAGTCCCATTCAAGTAAATGGGGCTGAGCTGCAATACCAAGCACAGCCACTGTACAATCTACGCCATTGTGCATGAAGAGGCCACAGCGCTCGCCTGAACACTGCAGTAGCCGATCTTCACTTGATGACTTATCCTAAGGATAGGTCATCAGCTGATAAGCCTAGAAAACCCCTTTTAGCACTGTAGGCTTTTTATTACGCTTATTGGCTTTGACAGAATCATCTGGTATGAACAAGGCCTAAAGGTGGCCATTTAAATGCAACATGACTGACCCTTCTATTCCCCAATATCTGCCATTGGGGAACACATTAGATGGTCCTGCCAAACTCGATGGGTCCAGCCAATGTTCATCTAATATTTAAGGCCATCTTAAGATTTTGGGGCAGTCTGCTGTTCGATTATAATCCCACCTCCTAAGTAACACTATATCATTATAGGACCATGTAAAATGACTTGAATAAGCCACCAGGTTTCACTTGCCTTGCCCAGCACTAAATCTGGTAACCCCGACTTCTTCAGGAAAAGAGCAGCATCTCCAGCAGAGACTTTGCCAGAGTTTTTGGACACCTGAAAAAGACACAGGAAGGAAGGGGTTAAAAAACATGTATCACCACAACACCCATCCTCAAACGCATTGAAGACATGTTACACTAGGTTCACACCTGCGTTTGGGTTTCCGTTCGGGGGGGTCCCCTTGGAAACCCACAGACCCCATAGACTATAATGGGGACCCCCCGAAACGGAAACCTAATCCGCTTAAAAAAGCGGTTTCCGCGGACCCCATAGACTATAATGGGGTCTACCCAGTTTCCGCCCGAAAAGGACAGACCCCATTATAGTTTGGAAACCCCGAACATGTACCAGGCGCAGGTGTGAACCCAGCCTTAAAAGTATTTGGGATGTTTGTATAATTTATCATTACAAGGGACTTCCTGAGATCATCTACAGGAAACCTGTCTGTGTCATTCTCAGACTACCGAGCAAACTAATGACCCTAAGACTTATAAATACCAAGGAACTCAAATACAGGAAGATGTGAATGTATTCAGGTGCCCTCCATATATTAGGACATTGCTTATATAAGGTTCAAATACCTTGAAACCTCTTTGAGACGACGACGGAATATTGCAATGAAAATTGGACTTGTAGAAGGGTGACCTCTCAATGAAGATGGCAGGTATGTATCATATATGGCGGACCTGAAAATCTGTCACGAAGTCTGGTCTGGGTAAGGGAGTGGTCTTCTGGAAGAGGTGGTCTTTTCGACAGCTTTCACTATATAACAGCCTGCACGTCTCATATTACCTTAAAAGGGTTGTATCAAGTTTTGAAGTTATTCCCTATTGACAGGATAAGGAATACCTTCCTGTTCGGTTGTGGTCCCTACTAATCCTGAGAGCGGGGGCCACTTTTCTGCCTCTACATTCATTCTCTATGGGAAGCACTCTGCTGCTCCATCAGGATGGGAACACCAGACGCCAATTCTTGGGATCAGTGGGGTCCCATTGGTCAGAGCTCCTATCAATCATGACCTATCAACAGGGGACAATCCCTTTAAGGGCTGCACAGAAAGCAAAGGACGTTTTCTCTACAGAGGGTCCCTTCACGCAAGTTAAACTAGACATGGATTTTGTCAGGGAATCTGCATTTAATCCAATTATAATCTACATCCTATGCATGCGAATGGCATTTCTGCAGCCCTGTTCACATGTTGGGGAAATCTGCATGCAGATTTATTACTGTATTTAAGAGGTTGTGCCAAGGTGCCTGCTTGGAATTAGTGCAAACAATGGGACCCCCACGAATCAGAACGTCAGGCCCCTTGTACCCCTGTCCGGGTGGAGTGGAGGACGTGTTGCTGCTCCATTAACTTTCTATGGGACTGCCGAAAAGAAGCCACGTAAAGTGCTCGGTTATGTGCTGCAGTACAGCAGAACTGAATGGTGTGGCAATGTGCCTGGTTTGGTCCTTGTTCCCATAGGTTATATATGACAGTAAACCCTTTTAAGACTATGTGAACAGTACCGTTACTTCCATCTGCACCAATTCAGTTATGTGACAACATACCTTTACCCTACAGCCACAAACCTCTCTGAAGGTGCAGTAGAAGGAGCGGATGTTGGACCCTGGAATCAAATGGACGTCTTGTATTTGTGCAAGTGCAGAAGGTTAGGTGGTGCCACCATCTTGCACCTCAGTAGCCACTACCATGGCCACAGGGTTTTAATATTAGGGCCAAGATAAGGCCTTAAAGAGGTTAGGTCGTTGTGGTTTGACCACTGAGACTCCCTCCGATCCTGAGAACGAGGGGTGTATGAGAGTTGGGACGCACCCACCACGGGGTTCGCCGCTTTCTCACAGCTGTATTCACAGTGGTGGTCAGTAATTTATCCTCCATCCAACGGATACAGGATAATTGTGTTTTGTGCCATAATCCCTTTAAGATGAATGTTGTCATATAGTCAGCGTACGGCATTACAATTACTTGGCCCGTCCCTTTAATTTCTTGCAATAAGACAATTCTTCCTGTTTCTAGTATGGAAATAGTAAAACCCTATAAGGAGACCAACCTGGAGGAAGTATTTCTCATACACTGCATTGTTACTCGGGATCTGGAAGAGAATTAAAATGAAGATGTCAGCAGGATATGACCGGAGAGAAAATTACACAGAAATGATCATAAAGTCAAGTCACGCCTTGTACTAACATTGCCTGCATATAGTCCATAGCTATATACTCGATCACATGTGTAATATGTCTTTGCTACCTTTTTCATCAGATAAAAATATCCATATTGCTGGAAACCATCAGCAAGTGGTTTGACTGCTGTTGTTGGATCTTGCTATGACTTGATTTTTGCTTCTATGAAGGTTTATATTGTATCCTAGTGCAATGCTCAGAAGCGACTATATGGCTATCTAAGACTTGTACCAGATCTTTGTAATAGGGAGAGAATTATAAAGGGAGTCTGTCAGCAGAATAGACCATGCAAACCTGCTGACAGTAATAGGGTTAAAGATACTTTTGGGGGATTGCAGAGGACCTATCATTCACAATAGGTGATGGAGACACAATGACCTCCGCACAGGTCACAGAGCATGCCCACAACACCCTCCTATAGAAGTCAATTAAAGGGGTTGTGCAGGACTTCGAAAACATGGCTGCTTGAGAAGGAGTGACCTTATATCTGTTGGTCCCATGGCAATACCACATCTCTGTCCTATTAAAATGAATGGGACTGAGCTGCAGCATGGATCCCAACAGATCATATAATGACTATACACTAAGAACAGGACCCCAATATCAGAAAACCCCTTTAACAGTTGCCATACCAGACATCGCCTATTGACGAGGGTGGCGCTGACTTTGCAGAAGGGAACAATTACATACTCACATGCATGCCAATACTTCACATACGTACTTTGCAACTCTCACACCCCCCTCCGAGGCCTATTCCTCAACTTAACTCCTCCAGTACGGAGACTAAAAACTCTGTACATACGCATGATCAGTCCCTGGGTGACACTTGCACACCCAGCATGTGACTACCGAGGCCAGGGATTGGCTGCAGCAGTCACATGAATGATGTACATGATGTCATCACTGCAGTACCCATATCTGCACATGGGCAGTAGAACAGCCCTGCATGTATTACAGAACCCGACCGACCCAGCTAGAAGTCAATGATGGATCCAGTGCCGAATTGTGATTTGAACAAAGCCCTAGTTATGTATCTACTGGAAAAGTTGGGTCTGAAGTGTTAACACCCAGCTTTCCTACAAAATATGCATGGAGAATATGTCTCAATGTGCCTTTCAAGAAAGCTGTGGGACAAACCTCATGTGAGATCTTTAAAACTGCATATAAATCATACAGGCTGTCATCCAGCTTTTCCAGGATCAGGTAGAAAAAAAACAGTAATCGCTCAGCATTTACTAATACTTTCTGTACAGTCCTTCTGACCCCAGACAGGCTAGCGTAATCCTCTCCTTACATAGGACTGCTGGCAGTCTCATTACAGGGCTCATTTTGCTAATGATTAACAGAACGGTGAGCACTCAGACAACAACTCCTGGTAATCTCACAGTATACAGGCGGCTATAAAACGGCTCATAAACCTGAGGGTTAAGAAGGTACAAGTGTCCCCTGGATGTGAGAAGGGCAGGCGGGATCTTTACTAGGACACTTCTCATGTAAGCGCGGAGCAAAGTGTTTATATCCATAGCAAACAGCAGAGCAGGAAAGTAACAGGAACGGGGGACGGATCATCTACAACAGATTTCCTATAAAAAGCCAAAGGAAAACACTGCCGCCCGGAAACCGGGGAAGGAAAGATGGAGCGGACACAAAAGGCAAAGTGGTCTGCTGACTCAGGATGGACGGGTTATAACAGCAGTCACTAAGGCTCTGTTCACATCTGTGTTGTGGTTTCCATTGTCTTGACCTCTATTGCACGGCAGACTCTGCTGACTTATAATGGCGTCCGGCCTATAGGTGGTCGTATTATATGGGAAAATATCACTGGATGCAAAAATGAAAGAATCTGCAGCGGAGGGGGTTAAATAAGGTGCTTCCTGGTCTGCGGTGAACCTAATAGGTGCCGCTGCCTTCTGTGACTGTCAGTATAAGGCACCGCCCGCTGTGTCCACATCAAACCAGGGATGCATTTAGGAGAGAGAGTCTCTACTTGGGCCATGCTGCACCCCAAAATGCCAAGGTGGAGGGTGTTAGCCCGCCATACCGCACAGCTAACATTCCTGGAGCTGAGGGAGCGCCACCTACTGGATCCGAGCCATATTATTTATAACCACTTCATTCTTCATACGGCTGATCAGTGGAGGTGCCAGGTGTCCGACCCCCATGATAATATATTGATCGCCTTTTTTAAGGATCAGTCATCAACATGTAAAACCCCCTTAGACCCCAATGC
The DNA here is from genome assembly GCA_947044405.1 of Leptodactylus fallax. NCBI lineage: Eukaryota > Metazoa > Chordata > Amphibia > Anura > Leptodactylidae > Leptodactylus > Leptodactylus fallax. The sequence continues at coordinate 72,873 of CAMRHE010000874.1, forward strand.
AATGGATAGCTGAAAAGTAGCCCTTTAAGTTCAATGTATAATAATAACTGCAGTTAGCTCCCTCTAGTGGTGGCTGCAGGCAGCAGCAATTTCCTCATCATCTGAAGCTTTGTATAGAGAAAGCTGGAGCTCTCCGGCTGTAACAATGAATCAGCACTCATAACCGTAAGAAAACAAGTGGCTGTAAGGTAAATGGTTGTGCCTGTGGCCATCTGAACGTAAGTAGAGGAACTGCTGAACTAATCCAAACCACTCAATATAATTCCCCAATATTCCCCACGCTCCACGAGGAGTCATTCCTACCATCACACGCAGATGTGAGGAGGAACTACTGCCAAAGGGAAGAGACACACCCGAAATGTGGGCGTAAAAATGGGACACAGACAAGACGCGGGATCAATGGGAGTCTGCAGTCAGCAGTGGAGGGTACAACGCTCCGCACCTACAGCCCTATATAGCAAATCCTTTAGTGCCCAGAGACATACGTTATACATTATAATAATAATAATAATAGTCCTTTAATAGTCCCACAATGGGGAAATTCAGTGTGTTATGTACCAGGACACAAAGCAGCGGCTTGTCTGCAGCCTCCGGTTCTTACAGTATGAACTCTAAAATTACACAGGGGTGTTCACGTGAAGGAATTTGAGGCAGAATCCACCTAAAATCTGTCCCCATTCATTTCAATGGGAAATGAATTTTTCTGCTAGTGGAAAAAACTTAAGTGTCCTGCTTGTTCTTCAGGCGGATTCCAGAGGAGAATTCCCATTGATATGAATGGGAGAGGAAAAATACACCTTTACCCTCAGTGTGTGGAATTTTACCTGGAATTGGGCACCGAATTTGGCCCTGCCCAGTAAAGGCAAAATAGGCAAGATCCATTGGCGCTCTCCTCCAAATTCTGCTTCAAATTCCACATTGGTTTTTGTCAAGCAGAAAAAAAAATCTGCTTCAAATTCTAGAAGCAGAAATTTTCTGCTTGATAAAGTCAGTGTCAAATTCCTAGGTGTGAACACCGCCTAATTGTTAGGCTGGTTGCAGACGACCGTGTATTTTGAGGTCCGCAAACTAGTAAACAGTGTTCCCTTTTTTGAGGACAGTGTCATCAGTGTGTGATCCTAGTTTGCGGATCCACCATAAAAAAAACACAGGAGATATCTAATTATATTCCTAGCTTGTCCGCAAAAACGGACGGCGCACTGATGAGTACGTGCGCCGTCCTAGGTTTTTAGTCTCCCATAGACTTCTATGGACGAGTCAGTTCCACAAACACTGAACAGAACGGTTCTACATTACCCGGCACGGATTCTCGGCATGCACACTGATCAGTGGAAATCTCGGTCGTGTGCATGTGCCCATAGAAATGAATGGGTCAGTGTATTATCCGGAAAAAACACGAATAGCACACTGATCTCGCCCACGGTCACCTGCATGGGGCCTTATGTATACAACTTAGGGCTGGTATTGTGGGACTCGGCAATATCCCAAGTCAAAGAAACAAACGCTCCTTTAGTTAGCCTCTATACCTCCCCACCTCCTCCATACACATGCATACTCAGCCTAGCCTAGGATGAATGTATTATCCATGGAGAGATGGGAACAAGATGCTGACAGACTCCTGGGATGGCGGCTTCTCTCTCCTGGGCATGTAGAAATCCGACAATCTGAACCTTCTTTCCCCCAACATGGAGGGCTGTGGAGTTGGAGTCACCTTGGGTTTAATAAACTTTGGGTTTGCAACTTTTTTTTTAAAATATTTAATATGAGTTGTGCTAGATTTAATGTAATTTACAGTAATTTGTTTTATCAGTTAATGATCAGTGAAAACTACGGCAGATTTCATCATGGACGCACAGCCTGGCGGAAGAGCCACCTTGTCATACATGAGGCAAATCTTCCGCCAGCGCTGGGGATATGGAGCCTCTGTGGGACAACGATCTATGGCAGCCCCATAGAAGTGAATGGAGCGTTGCCCATGAATGTGCACCATTCACATGGAGCATTCAGGGGGACTTTTGGGCCCATTTTCTCCAGATTGGTTGGAGTCCCAACAGTTGAACCTGTGTATAGGGGATAAGTGTCATTTGTTTAACAGGCTGCCTGCGGATAGGATAGCATTTCAAGGCGAGGGATAGAAAACTATTTTGGCCGTGACCCCCACTGCACGAGCCAAGATCACCAGGTCGCCCTGTGACACCTTCACTAACATTAGTAAATAAAGTCACTTTGCGACCCCTTCAAGTTGCAAAATAGTGAGCAGTGGTTGATTTTTGGGGCTGGTAATATGAGACTATTCACTAACATTAGTGAAGGGGTCGCAGGGCGACCTGGTCACGAGATGGATGTTGTGGCCGAAATTGCTGTGTAGCCTATTACATAGCCTGCCCTATGTAAGCCTGTGTTCACATCTGTGGTCGTGTCACTCATATCTGGCTCATATAAATAAGCACAATTGTGTCTTTGCTGAACAATAATAAAACCCTGGACTTTCCCTTTAAGTCGCACGGTCCAGTAGAACGCCATATATTCCACACAAAGCTTCCTGTTTATAGTGGAACAATAAAATGTTGTATTTTTATGGCCGCCCTCAGCCGTCCTGTAATATAATAACCCAGTATATGGAGACACAGCTGTCAGCAATACAGCTGGGAAAGTCCTATAACAGAGTTTACACCCAGAATGGCTGAACCTCAGTAGGGTCTTCTATTTTTATTGTGCACTTAAAAAAGCATTAACCCTCACAGTAATCTCTTAAAGGGGCAGGCTACCAGTATCCAGAATTCCCATAGAGTTTGTATGAAGCAGCAACGGGTGCATGGCCCCGCTCCATAGAATAGTGCAGAGAGGGCGATAGCGGAAATGTTTATAGCATATATACCCCTCTGACGCCATGCTCCAGTCAATATTCAGTCCCAACAAGTTATTTTGAAGTCTTTTTGGCGCTACCGGGATTATAATGTTACTCATAGCAATATAAGTTGTAGCTGATACCATCTGCAGAGACTGTGCTACCACCTGGGCAGGCGGTAAAAGCTGGTGGCGCCATTTATACCTGCATGATCACTTCCATTATACATCTAGTTTTGAGATGAGCTGCTGCCAGACACCTCTAGGGGCAGCTTATCTCTATGGGAACAAGGGACGGGGCATGTTGAAATCCAGCATGTCCAATCCTTTTTTTTCTCAGTGCATCACAACTGACTATGATGCAGCGAGCGCTATACACACAGACAAATTCAGTTCGGGAAATACGGTCCCTACAGGAACTGTGCTTACTGGCATACATACAGCCTAAGCGCTCATTCACACGACAAGATACAGCAGCCGTGTGCTGGCTGTTAATACAATGTCCCGATAGATATCAATGGATCAATTTACACAACTGTTGTTTTAAAGGGGTTTTCCAACCCCAAATAGATTTTTTTCATACAGATGATCTAAAAAACACACTCTGCCATGGAAAAAGCATGTGTCTGAATATTCACTAAGTCCTTTTTCTATATATCCAAGCAATGCTACCTCCGATGCCGTCCCTGCTACCTCCTGTGTCACCCACGCTACCTCATAGATTGTAAGCTGTGTCACCTCTACCTCATAGATTGTAAGCTCTTGTGTCACCTCCTCTACCTCATAGATTGTAAGCTCTTGTGTCACCTCCTCTACCTCATAGATTGTAAGCTCTTGTGTCACCTCCTCTACCTCATAGATTGTAAGCTCTTGTGTCACCTCCTCTACCTCATAGATTGTAAGCTCTTGTGTCACCTCCTCTACCTCATAGATTGTAAGCTCTTGTGTCACCTCTACCTCATAGATTGTAAGCTCTTGTGTCACCCCTCTACCTCATAGTTGTAAGCTCTTGTGTCACCCCCCTCTACCTCATAGATTGTAAGCTCTTGTGTCACCTCCTCTACCTCATAGATTGTAAGCTCTTGTGTCACCCCCTCTACCTCATAGATTGTAAGCTCTTGCGAGCAGGGCCCTCAGTCCCAGTGTGTGAATTGACTATTTCTTTGTAACGTATCTGTTTTGTCTGTACTTGAACCCTACAAATTGTACAGTGCTGCGGAATATGTTGGCGCTATATAAATAAAATGTATTATTATTATTATTATTATTATTATATGTCCCATTCCTTGTGAATCTACATCTGTGATTTCAGCCTAAAATATATTCTCCTCTGGAAACGCAACAAGGAAACACTGAATTGTCTCAGAGTTAATATTTTGCTTATTAGAACTTCCGCGTGGTTTCTTCTTCAAGAACCAAAAAATAAAACAAAAGGAATTTATGTTTCAACTTAGAAGACTTGTAATTCCAGCCAACAAAAGTAACGGGAACACGATGTCCTAATAATGGTGTCTGGCGCACACAGACACACACATATGTGTATAGATATATTATATAAGTATACATACACACACACATATATTATATATACACACACACATACACATATATACACACATACATAAGGTTCAAGAGAGATCCTTTAGCTTGCGGTGACACTGAGTGTACTCCTACTTGTAGGCGGCTAACCTGCTGCAATGTACATTAGCAGCACAATGGCTGACATTTCACTAAACCTTATTACCCACACAGTGACCTGCACTGAGTTACAAGTCCCAGCGGAAAACTATTACTGCAGATCTTAGCAATGGTAATGCAAAGGCTGAACAAGATGGAGACCCATGGCAATAACTGCAGGTAAGCCACAGTTAAAAAAAAAAAAAAAAAAAAAAAAAAAAACACCTCATGTCAGGTTTTTTAGGCAGCAGCTTTCAGGAAAACATTCTGCTGAGCTTCCCTACTGGAATTTGTCAGCATGGCCCCTGTGTCCCCCCAGCCCAGGATAGGTCATCAACTAAAGATCAGCAGGGGTCCAACACCACAGCATTCAGAAAAGAACGGCAGCCTCTCCACCCGAGGCTTAAGCACAGTTCTGTACATTTTACATTTTCTGCTTGTTATCATAGCTCAGCCCCATTCACTTGAATGGAACTGAGCTCCAAACAGACCATGTCATCAATGAAAGTGATATTACATGGCCTGTGAAACAGAAGCGAATCTAGCGAATCCTATCCCCATTTTGTGTTAAAAGACGCGCTGCGGACACGTGGCGATTTCCAAAACCGTCGCAGTTTTGGAAACCGCAGCATGTCAATTATACCTACGTAGACGCCGGCGGGTTTCCCCATCGGTATAAATGAAGCAGAAAGTCCATAGAGGAAAACTCTGCAAACTTAAAGTCAAAAGCACTGCGGGAAGAATCGCGATGCATTGCCGCCACAGTTTTTTCCCCGCCGGACTTTTTGCTGCGGGACACCATGTGGGGCCAAAGCCTTAAAGGGTTTGTCCAGGGAATTAAAATAACTAGAACTTGGAACTGGTTCAGAATCTCAGCTTGCAGTCTCTAGTTATGACACCAGGTCATTTGTTTCAGAACCAGGCCTCCTCCTCGCCTTGTTTCTTGCTGGGACACATATGACAGGGGCTGACTGGCTCATTGGAATAATATGGCCGACCTCCTTCTCTGCCATTTTTATTCCCTGGACATCCCCTTCAATAACATGCTCCGCCATTGTAGAAGCCTCTGCTGGTGACATGGAGTATAGCATGTAAAGCTGACCTCTGATACCACCGCACTGGCTAATAGAAGCGGCCCGCCTCTGACATTCACAAGCCCTATAGCACATACAGAGGTTACCTACAGACTACGACAAACCCTTTAGGGTATGTTCTCATGGAGGAACTTATTATGAGGCTCCAAATTCCGTCCTGAACCCTGCAGATTCAGCCACAGAACCAGCGGTGTGAGACTAAAGCCAGTTATTCCCTTTGTGTTTGGGACTGATCAGTGAGTAAACCGGCGGCCGAAAGCCCAAGCTCTACTTCATCTTCTACGGCGGGATGCACAAGGCCGGAAAGTGAAGAAGAATCTGAGGAATCTTCACTTTCCACCTTATGAATGGCCCCTTAAAGAGATATTCTTAGACATTTAGAGCATATGATAAATTCCGAACAGATGTGTCTCACCTCTGGGACCATCTCCATCACTTGTTAACAGTTTCTTAGCAGTTCATGAAAGTTTACACAGGAAATAAGTAAATTCACACCATTTTAGTAGACACAGTGACCAAACCAGAGCTGGGTAAACACATAGCGGGGACAGAACAGCGAGGATGACAAAGGCTTCTGCCTAGAATAACAAGCACAGAGTTTCTATTGTGTGAGCTTACAATGCACACGAGAGCCGGCGACACGGGAACGAGTCACTGTGCAAGAGGATCGGCCGGCGCAGCAGAGCTGGCTCAGAGTGAATTGCCTTAATGGCCCTAAAATGTACTGGGACTGATCCATTCACTTTTATAGAGCAATCGGGGTTTTAAGGATTACAATTGGGACTACATTTCACCTGCTTTCCTTTTGTTTCCGTCTTTTTTTTGGCGGACTGAATTGGGCTACATTCACATCTGCGTTGGTCTGTAGGTGAGCACTGTGGTAGTGGTCCGCCTATCCGTCGCTGTGCTCCTCAGATGGACCAGAACAATGGAAAGGCCGACGCTAGTGTGAACCGGTGTAAAGTAGCTGGCGGAAATTCTGCAGCAGATACACCCAAAATCGGTCCACTTCACCTGCAGGTTCCTCTACTAGGTTTTGCACTGCTCTGGCCCCCTGCGGCCACACCATATTAGACCTCGGTTTTCACACTCTATTTAACAAGTCTTAAAAAGGAAATTCCAGTGTTACAGATCTGTAATATACAACTCATCCGGTCATCAATAGCAAAAAGTATTGTATTCACTGAAGCAACACCCAATATACCAGGGGGCTCATCTGGCAGGCTCCGGCCTCCTTGCTACTGCCTAATGATACTGACGGCAGAGGGAGAAGACGCCTGTCCTCCCAACCGCTGTCACTTTTGTGCTGATATATCACAGTATCAGGCATTGGCACTCATCCCTGCTGCCTATACAGGAGTGGTACAAATATAGACAGTAGGGATGAGTGCCGATCCCTACTACTGTGATATATCAGTGCCAATGGGACAACAGTTGAGCGAACAGTCTTTCTCCCAAACCTGGGCACATGGTTGGCAGAGGGGGCACTATGGCGGCATTAGTCATTATTATGGGGGTCTCTAGTGAGCCATTAGGTTGTGCCAGGAAACAAAGGGGCAAAAAGGTTACAAGGCACAAATGTAGCATTATACAATGTGGAGGCCACTAAGGGGGCACTATAAAGTGTGGGAAGCTATATACTGTATGGGGAGAACTAAGGGGGACCTTTGTTAAAAGAAGAGGAGTAACCCTGCAATATACTGCACCCTACAGGTCTAATACGGTATCAAATTTAGGTGATATATAAACTAAAGATTCCAGATAGGTCTAGAATAATATATATATATAATATATATAGCCACCCATACTGACGGAGCGCTGGACTGCTTATACGCCACAATCTTTAGCCCGCAGCACTGAGCACACAGACGCTCATCCAGGCTGTCAGTAACCAGTGAGATACCCTGCGTCAGCTCGGATACATGTATGGAACGTGAGATCATTTGCATAACTATTCCACGCATCCGGAGAACAAGACTGAGACTTCTAAGCCGGGCGGGCGAGACCACAGAGCCTGGGTGATGGGATATACTGTAGGAGAGGATAGAATAGGTAGATATATAAAAAGTAGGTTCTTAGTCTGTGATATCTACTAACTGTATATACATTATAGGAATATTCTATAATGGATCATATACTTGGCAATGTTGTACAGAAAATTCCTTTCCAACACTCATAGGGCAATTACAGTTAACGGGGTTTTCTGTAAAAAAAAAAAAACCCTTTAAGGCCGGGGTCACACACTGTGGACACAGCTGAATGTCGGTCGGGGGAATTCAAGAGTGTATTTTTTTCTGAAAGCAAAATTGGGTGTTTTTTGCAGTGGCACACTGGCTGACACTGGCACACCGGCTCACACTGGCACACCGGCTCACACTGGCACACCGGCTCACACTGGCACACCGGCTCACACTGGCACACCGGCTCACACTGGCACACCGGCTCACACTGGCACACCGGCTGACACTGGCACACCGGCTGACACTGGCACACCGGCTGACACTGGCACACCGGCTGACACTGGCACACCGGCTCACACTGGCACACCGGCTCACACTGGCACACCGGCTCACACTGGCACACCGGCTGCCTGGCTCACACTGGCACACCGGCTGACACTGGCACACCGGCTCACACTGGCTGGCTCACACTGGCACACCGGCTGACACTGGCATACTGGCTGACACTGGCACACCGGCTGACACTGGCACACTGGCTGACACTGGCACACCGGCTGACACTGGCACACCGGCTCCTGACACTGGCACACCGGCTCACACTGGCACACCGGCTCACACTGGCACGGGTCTCCGGCTGCTTACAAACTTTGCATTTTAGAGACGCTGGTAAAAAAGTGCAGCAATGTCTGACAGCGGCAGGTTTTAGGGCTTATTCACATTTTGCATACATGTCCGTGTTACTCACAGACACTAAGGATCCTGCTTACTTTTGCACCTTGTGCCGTCTGTGACAGATTCCTTAAAATCTGTGAAAATCAGATCAGCTTGTTTCTCCATTTCCTATTCTATTCTCTGGGCCCGTGGATGGTATCTGTGTACCTATCTATTCGCAGGCCCATAGACATTAAAGGGGTTGTGCTGATATGGACATTGATCCTCTATGAACAGGACAGTGGATAATTGTCCAATGGCTGGGAGCCCGATCTATGGGGCTGCCCAGACTGTAATCTCCAGCGGCCCCATAGAAGTGAATGGAGCGCCGGTCACACAAGCACACGGGCGCTCCATGCACAAGGAGGATTTAGGGAGACTTTTGGTCCTCCTGATCACTAGGGGACCTTCTGGACTTCTAGTCTCAAACAAGTCGAACATTGCTCTTTTTTTTTTTTCCGGCACTCATGTCCTCCTCGGGTTGCAATGCGACAGTATTCACTAACATGAGTGAAGGAGACACACGGCGACGCAATGATCTTTGGTTGTGCAATAGGAGTTGCGGCCTAAGCTGCCATGTAGCCCTAGTCTTAATGTCATGTCAGGGATCCAGGGATTCAGTTACTTTCGTTGTTCTGCTCCTATCATAGAAATAACCTGCAGAGATGTGAACAGAGCCTTAACCAGTCAGTCAGGTTTTTAAGGCATGTTTACAATCTGAAACTAAATACTAAGAGATATTGAAACCTTTTACATACATTATATAACCCCGACTGATACAACATGTCTGATGGGCCTCTACTTTAAGAGCATGTTCACACTTTCTCTCTGATTTCAGAGTTTTTTTGATGTTGGAATCAGTGTGGGAAAAAATCCAAAACGCTTGTTGCTGTCTTCCATATTTCATACATTTATCCCCCTACCCTATGGATGATGGAGAAGCCCCTTTATCATGCACACATGACTACTGCCACCCTGCACTAGCCTCAGCCGTGACGCCTGCATGTAGGGCACAAGACCACCGAGGCGGCCATTGGATCATGTGCACATATATGGAATATCAGAACTGAAGGACAAGCAAGCAGGACCCTCAGGAGCCACTGGAGGATGGGGTGATGGGTATTAAAATGAAAAAACCCTGCAGCACTCTGGTCCATTCTGTATGAGCAGATCCTTCCTTCTAGCCATGGGCCCGTCCTCTTACTCCAGGGCAGTCAGGTCAGGAAGCGCAGTCCTGTGCACCAGATAATAGCTGGAAATTCTCGCCCGTCCACTCACTGGAATGCTGCCGGTTATCTTTGGAAACATCATTAGCTGAGTCGGCATTAGCCACTGAGCCAGCGTGTAACCCTAGACGTGCCAGCTTACAGGGGAATACTCCCAACCTCCTCTGATGGAGAGGAGAAAGAAAAGACAGGACGCTGCCGAGATTCTTCATCTGACTCCAAGCAAACAAACGCTGTATACACATAGAGCAAACAATGGCGGGAGGGGGCGCCCGGCTAAGGGGGGGCTACTGTCTATTGCAAAATCTGCAACTAAACAAAAAAGGCAATGAAAGCTTAATAGGAGGGATTTACTAACCCATGGACACCGGCTTTCTATAAAAGATGGTGTAGATGTGACATATCTCTAGCCAAAGATGCGCCACATTGTTGGTTCTGCACCCAGATCGCCACTTCTTACAAAAGTGAGTAGACACCAAGACGGACCAGGAACATCTCAGACTGTCAAATTTACTATAACTCATACCAGAAGTGGAGAGTTATAGCTGAAATCTACACCAGTCGCTGATGTTATTACATTTCTGGCCCACAGGACCTCCGGCGCAGCACCTGAATTACTAAGGGGTCAGGGGCTTATAATTCTGGCGCATCGCATGGCAACAGGGGGGGGAATAGATTATAACTGGTGCAGAAAACGTCAGTCATAATAAACTCCCCCCAATGTGCGTCTCCAGCCTTAGTCTATGTGTGGATGATATACACGTGCCCAGCGCGCCGCCACAGAATCATACACTGCAAAACAGACAGGTATAGAACATGTCCTGAGTCTTACCCCGGGCTAGTGATAATACACGGATGTGTATATTGAGGCTATAGAATTAAATGGGTCAGTGTCCTAGGTCGGGTCCATTGTAGCATCTACCAGACACATTTAGGTCATGTCCATGTCTAAGTTGGTAATACCCATTTAAATAATGAAACTCTTTCTGCCTGCAGTCACCACTAGAGGGAGCTTATGAGCTCAATAATAACACAGTATACAGTAAGCGCCCTCTGGTGGTGATTACAGGCAGACAGATTTTTTATCACCACCCTGTGCAAGGACTGGAGACTTCTCAGAAAAACAAAGCTTTTTTTTAACCCTTTCATCCTCCTCCTCATAATACAAAGGGCTTAATAAAACAGAGACAATGAAACAATAATGGTCCTTGTCAATGACCTGTCAGTGAATTCCCCGGGAACCCCGCAGTCTGACAACTACAAGGGCACAGAATAATACCGTCCAAACACTGTCAGCAAAGCAAAGGTATCCCAGCTCAGAACATTTCCTGCATTCTGGGGCTGGAAAGCAGAAGCCGGGCGCACGCAGCTTGTGCAATAGACAATTTGTCATTCATGGAGAAGTCTGCGCACAAACAGGTTTTGTTCAGTGACGAAACAGTGTAAACTGGAAACCAGAAGTCAGACTCATGATCCAATGTTTACAACCCACACAAGATTAAAGGGACACTCTATCTTCTGCACAAACAGCTGTGCGGCTGAACTATCTATTGCTCCCTGTTATCAGGAACTTCAGAAAAATCCTACACTGGTATAGAGGGAATTCAGACACCGCAGATCAACTATTTCTGCTTATAAACAAGATACCTCTGTTATGTTTGTCACCTTTGTAGTTTTGGGGTAAAAAAAACTCTGAAATCTTATTCAAATGAAGCAGTTGGTGCACTGGGGGCGGGGCTTCGGCTCCCTGGAGCACTGATCTTACCACTCAGACCCCTACTATCTCCGGCCTGCATCACCCCATGCAGTGAGAGTTGATCCTCCCTGTGCTATGACATCACCCAACCTTCCTAAGCATCAATCAGTGCTCCCAGGACTGAAAGCCCGCCTCCAGTGCACCAACTGCCTCATTTGCATAAGACTTCAACGTTGTTCTCCACATCTACAACAGTGGCCTACACAACAGTGGCATGATGTTTATCACCATAATGTGCTCTGTAATGTGGTGGGGATCATTTTATATTATGTCTGCAAATGTCCTGACCTTGTGACCACTGTAAAAATCCATGATGGGGGAGGAATGATGTTATTGTAGGATACGGGCACTGTCTATTTCATGGTGGTGTCTATTTAATGATGTCATCAGGTCACATGTGACTCTTTCACCATAGGTAATAACAGGAGTTGTGTCCCAACCTGGACTTTTATATAACCATAAAGCCCAGCCGAAAGGTTTACAACTTTAAGGACGACATCTGCAAGGAGTTTGTATGTTCTCTCCAGTAAAAATAACCTTAGGCGTAATGTTAATGTATAACTTAGTGGCAGCGTTCTTGTGTAGTTATGTGCTCCCCCCGGAGCACTGACTTCTATCGTGCACACAGTTAGGGGAATTTAATAAATGACAAAACCGTAAAACAGAATTCTGTTGTACAAGTGGCACATTTTTGGGACATTTGCACCAAAGATGTGCCACTGTGGCCTGCTTGACACTTTTTAAGACACTAGGCTGAGCAGGGTTGGGGCACCTCAGCCCCCAACATTTACTATAATTCACTCCCACAAAAAATAGGCTTCTGGCTGACATAGATTTTGCACAGGGCCCTCCAGAGGTTTCTTCATTCTAGTGCATCCTGCGCCAACAAAGGAATAGACTAAGACTGGAATAAGAAACACCAGTCTTAGTAAATTCCTCCAAGGACTTCCTATATCAACAGAGGTCAAAATCACAATTCAATGCAAAATTTTTATATGTTAAATAGGCTGGGGAGGTGAAAAAAAAAAAATTAAAATCGTACTCACCTAACCCCGCTGCCTCCCAGTACGGTCCGCAACGGACCGCGCTGGGAGGACTCCGGAGGACCGGACCGCGCTGGGAGGACTCCGGAGGACCGGACCGCGCTGGGAGGACTCCGGAGGACCGGACCGCGCTGGGAGGACTCCGGAGGACCGGACCGCGCTGGGAGGACTCCGGAGGACCGGACCGCGCTGGGAGGACTCCGGAGGACCGGACCGCGCTGGGAGGACTCCGGAGGACCGGACCGCGCTGGGAGGACTCCGGAGGACCGGACCGCGCTGGGAGGACTCCGGAGGACCGGACCGCGCTGGGAGGACTCCGGAGGACCGGACCGCGCTGGGAGGACTCCGGAGGACCGGACCGCGCTGGGAGGACTCCGGAGGACCGGACCGCGCTGGGAGGACTCCGGAGGACCGGACCGCGCTGGGAGGACTCCGGAGGACCGGACCGCGCTGGGAGGACCCGGCGGGAGGACGCGCGGGGGGGGAGGACCGGACCGCGCTGGGAGGACTCCGGAGGACCGGACCGCGCTGGGAGGACTCCGGAGGACCGGACCGCGCTGGGAGGACTCCGGAGGACCGGACCGCGCTGGGAGGACTCCGGAGGACCGGACCGCGCTGGGAGGACTCCGGAGGACCGGACCGCGCTGGGAGGACTCCGGAGGACCGGACCGCGCTGGGAGGACTCCGGAGGACCGGACCGCGCTGGGAGGACTCCAGAGCACTGGGGACAGGCGAGTATGGATTTCTTTTTTTTTCCCCACCTCCCCAGGCCTATTTAAAACATAAAAGGTTTGCCTGGAGAACCTTTTTAACCCCTTTAATGCACATGCAGTATTAATATAGATATTAACCTGTTGCACTTATGATAAGAACCTTGTATAATGAAGATAAGTGTAATAAATGTATTATCAGGCCTCCAGACACATGCCGCCCACATATACACACCCAGCATTCAGCAGTGCATTACACACCCCTATTACCCAGCTATAGGAGTCACATGGCAGATATAGTGCACTGCATTCGTATATACATTCCCCTACAGTGAATAGAACTTTATAACTTCATAAATATTGAAGACGTGCCGACATACCTGGTCACACAATGAACACGTCCAGACTTCACTGCACAAGTACAATAGGGTCTATAGGTGCAGGGTGTATAGTATATAAATAATGCAGAAGTATTACATGTGGTCACCTGAAGCAGCCCTGACTCACACAAGCCACGTCATTATACAACCCCGCAGTGTTGTGTACACAGTCCACATAAGGCGCATCACTAAATAAACGTCACTTTTTCATATTGAGGAAGTTAAAAAAAAATAAAAAAATCACTGTTTGATCGATGAGGGTACGATCGCTGGAACAGAGTGGCGCTAAGAATCCACCAAACCACCATCTGAAGTCGGCTTTTTTCAGAAGGCCACATGGACAGTTTTGGACTACAAGGCAGAGCCCAGACGTTGTGGACCTCTTATGTTGGAGACATCCCAGAAAAGATGCATGTATTACATACACATTTTGGTTAACATTTCTCCATTTGCATAGCAAAGGGTGAAATCCACAAGGAATATCTGCAACAGAATTACAAGATTTGCATCAAGTGAATTTACACCAAGGTTAGGTTCATACGGTGGAGTTTTTGTGGCTGCAAAATTTCTGCTTCCCATTCATTTCAATGGGCAGTGTCCTGTTCAATCTTAGGGCAAACGCTGCCCAAAGCTCCCACTAAAACGAATGGAGCAGTGCAGGCGCTGTCCGACCGAGCGGTTAGATCACCACTGATCTGCAAGTTATCCCCTATCCTAGGCTGGCACCGTAGAGTCTTCATCCTGGCACATATTCACCATCACCCAAATTTCTACAAAACTGACTCCATTAACAAGTTGCGCCATTCTCGCTACAGTAAATTTAGGAAACGTAACAACATGTAGACCTCAGAAGCCAATGGCGAGCGTCACGGTGCCTGTAAAAACGGAAAGTCAGAGCATACAAAGATAAAAACTCACATTTATCATATACAATTCCCTGTACAGAAAGCAGACGCCGCTTCCTCAGTTACTAAGCAGCGAGCCAAACATACCTGTACTAAGAAAACTATTACATGAGAGGAATCCACCAGGGCATGCGGAAGATGCAACAGTCTCCGAAGACTATGTACAGGGGTACGGACTGTATTTTACCATTCAAAGGATTTTTCCATACGGAAAATGGAGCGAGCGCCAACTAGAATGGTATAGCCCAAATTAGGCAATCCTGATAAGGGGCTGGTCAGTGGAGAAAAAAATAATAATTCTACACGTCCTATTATTATCTGTTTTTCTGGCCTGATGGATCCAATACAAGTCTATGGATCCGGTTTTTAACGTTTTTTTGGGCAATTCATTAATTTCACTGATGTTAAAAAAGAAACTGATGCAAAACGGACACATGGCCAGAAAACTGATGAAAAATGGGTGTGAAAAATGGACGCCTGTTTTCATGGATACCTAATACATTTCATAGTATGTTATATATATATATATATATATATATATAAAAATGGAGGTCACATGACCGATTATGACGTTCGGCCCCACGTAGCGAACCACAGCGGGAAAAAAAAAGGCAGCTTTTTTTCTCTGCAGTTTTTCTTCCCTTATTAAATCTATAGGAAAATCGCCTGCGTTTCTGCAGGTAAAACGGACACGCTGCATTTTTTTTTCCCACAATATGCGGACGGGATTAGCCGGAATCTCGTTCACTTTGCGTTTTATTCCGCTGCGTTTCCACAAGGTGGGGTCTTAAGGGACACTTTTCGCGGCCATGTTGCTTCCGAGGAGCGTTCGTTTCTATAGATCCCTCATAGATTTGAGTTTACTGAGGAATCCGTGAAAATGGGTAAAAATAGGGAGTGACCTATTTTTTTTTTTTTTTGACTGTCGCCCCATACATTGGGGGGGATTCATTATTCCCTCTGCACCAGATGATATTGAGGTGCACATCTGAGACAAGGTCCTTTCGTGCACCACGAGCCTCGCTCCGCGCCTTGTCCCCAACATTGTGTGAATGTGGACGGATCGGGAACAGCAGTTCTTACCTGGCGTAGGACTCCATTATGACGCAGAGATGACAGATTTATGAAGACAGCCCTAACAATCTGCCCCTATTGAGTTTAACACATCCCATCAGACGGCTGTGTGAACAAGGCTTTAGTCAAGTCACCAATCCCCGCCACTCCAGACCCAACAGCCTGCTTGGCAAAACACTGGCCATCGCTGGAATGGGAGCAGCAGTGGATTGGAAAGGTTTTTCTGTTTTGTTTTTTTTAACCTATTCTTTGCCTTTAAAAATTGTTCCCTATTGGACAACCCCTTTAATTCCAGGATTTCACATGGAAACTGCTCTAAAGCGAACAAAAAACATAAAATAAAACAAAACACAAACCGTACCCTCTATGAGCCTACAACCCCCAACATCTCCAGCAGACAAAGTGGGATAGGGCATGCTGAGAGTTGTAGTTTTCCAACCATTTAAGTCCCCCAGGCTGTAAACTATTGATCAAGGAACATAAAATCCCACAAAAATCCATCATAGACGATTATTCGGAAGAGACGTATAAACCGCGACTAATCGGAAACTTTATTGGACGTGTTTAATAACTTTTCTATTTCGATAAATCTCCTCGCTATGGGCAAAGTGTGTAATAATGTGGAAAAGACCCAAAAAACAAGAAATAATATGTGAAGAACCAGAAAAAGTAAATGTAATAAAGTAAAAGCTGTGGTAATCTATAGACAGGGCATATATAGAGTATATAGGGGACTGTGGGACACACACTATACAGTACTAATGACAACACACAAGGCAGTGACACAACCCCACACCCCGGTGTCACACACACACCCCAGGTAACCACCCCCGGGGGCAGGCAGTCAGCAGATCACTGTGTCCCCTCAGGCAGTGGGGTCGCCCCATCACACACTCAGCCCCCCGCTCCGAGCTTTACCTGAGTCCTGGGCAGTGAGGCCGCCATGCTGCTTCCGGCCCGATCCGCCCATCATGCGATCAACCCAGAGACGGAGCAGGAGGTGGGCGGGGCCAGCTGTCAATCACAGCAAGGGGTCGGGCTTAGCGCGGGAGAAGGGAGGGGCCTCGGGCAAAATCAAGATCGAAGCTAGGCGGGGTCAGCTGTGAGTCTGAGAAAAGGGCGGGATGGTTGTGGGCGGGGCCACAGGGAATGTGGGAAGGGCGGGAGAAGGAAACCTGAGGTGAACTTGAGTGCGCATAGCTGTAGTCCGGGCGCTCGGTCAGCGGGAGGGTTGTCGCACTGAAGTCGCTTGTTTTTAGTTGCTGATAGTTTTATATTAGGGCTACACGGCGTCTTGTAGGGGCTCATTTGAGTGACCTTCATAGTCTTAGGTCATTGTTGGTCAATGTACCTGATACTAGGCAGTCAGGGTCAGTATCGCGACCTAAAGTCACACTCTATAAAATGTCGTGCGACCTATCTGTGACTACCTGGTGACTTTGGCTGCCGTCACGTGACCAAAAATCGCTGGGTCGCACTGCGACACCTTTACTAATGTTAGTGAATGGAGTCGCGTGGTAACCCCTAATGTGCCGACACTGCGACTACAAGTCATACAATGCTCGATGTCTTCGTGACTACTAGTGGCCGCAATGCGACTCCATTCAGTAACATTAGTAAAGGAGTCCCCGTGATGGGAATCGTGGCCAAAGTCACCCTATAGGCCTCATGTACACAAGACCCCTCCATTGGGGTCCGCTCCTCCACACCAGTGATGCTAGCGCAGGTCCTAGCGTGCTCCGTGACATCAGAACAGAACCCCCCATTTAAGTCAATGGAGGACACAAGCCATTCCCATGTCATTGGAGTACATTCCGCTATTGTTCCCCCTTTGGCGTGCACACTTGGTCCTGTGTATGTAGCCTTTAGGGTTACGCAGCGACTTTGGCTGTGACGCCTCCTAACATAACCAAAGATCGCTGTATGGCCCTGTGACTAATGTAAGGGAATAGAGTCGCACTGCCATCCCAAGAGTCCGGCAACTACGATTTCTAGTCACAAAAAAAAACACTACTAGATTTTTTTTTGCGACTAGATATCATAATGACAGCACCCTCAGGTTTGCAATGTGACTACTTATTTTAGGGAAGTAGTCGCAGGACGACATGGCGATCTTTGGTCGTGTCATTGCTGTCACACCCAAAGTTGCCGTATAGCTCAGACATGTTGCGAGCAAGTTCCCAATCACATGCGGCTTCCTATGAAGTCTAAGTTTAAAAAAATTACATACAACCAAAAACCAACAGTTTGGGATTTTCCGTGTTATGTCGCAGTCACATGATGCTGCGATGTGACATCATAGAGATACAGTGAAATTTTTACGTGCAATGTTAATGCAATTTAAGGGAACCTATCAGATTTGTGACACTAAACCACCCACAGGTCCTTATGGACCAGGAGTTTAGTGAATCAAATAGCCCTATTATAATCCGCGGCCACATTAAAGGGAGTCTATCAGCAGGAAAATCAGTATCCGACTAATGATAGTGCCTTGTAGGACGGCTTCTACACTTTCCAAAGATGTCTTTCTTATTCTGCATTGCAGCTCCATTTTCATGAAAATCAGTGTTTCATTCTTATGCAAATTGGCTGAAAAGGGGCTTTAGGGGCGTGTCCTCTCCTGCCAGGTCTTCACTTTCTGCTCTAGATGACCGCCCCTAAATACCGTCCAGCTCCGCCCCCGCATCGCATGATTGACATCTCCCACTTTGTCACATTTTGTAGTTAGGGGTGGTTGTCTAGAACATAATGGTCTGAAGAAATCAAAACCAGACCTTGCTGTAACTAGAGGGTTTCTACACAACCACATTCACTTTTATTACTTGTCATGATCTTACGGCATGTGATGTGAGTTGCAGCTCAACTCATCTTTTATCCTTAGCCCAAACCAGCCGGTGTGGATTTTTGTGACTTTTGCATTGCAGTCATCTTATGTTGTGTGTAATTTATATATTATGTATTTTACTTATATATAGCGCCAACATATTCCGCAGCACATTACAGACATTGTCAGTCACTGTCCCATAATAGGGCTTACAATCTACATCAGTTTCTCTTTGTAATCACTACTTGTACCAAGTAGTGCAGCCCTGACCTCAGAGAGTCTCATGTGCAACTTGAAGTTGCTTCCTTGGAAGAGCCAACACCTGAGTCCCCATCTATGTTCTGACATCAGGTACATTGACCCACAATGACCCAAAGACATAGAGGCCACTCAAGTTATCCACTACTCACCCAAAGAAGCCATGTAACCCTAATGTAAAAATATATATGTGCAGACAAAATCAACAACGGAAAGGTCACCTTGGTGGAACCAGAGAGACCCCACTGTAACTAAATAGAATCCATCAGGCTCTTGTGGGGTATGTCATGTGATGGGTCTGGCATGGCATCATGGTTTCCTTTATTAGCCAGTGCCCTAGAATTTTTGTAATTTGTGAAGTTTATTATTCACTATACCAGTGGTTGTCAACAAATGCTGGGAGTTGTAGTTACAGCTGTAGAGGCAAACAATGTAGACCACTGATTTTGACAAACTGTGGTAGAAAAATTGGGGTTGGCTTATTGTCCCTTGTATGCCAGTTTGTTTTTTTTTCTGGCATACAAGACATAAAAAAGTCGCAAATTAATTGTGCAAATTGTTTTTTTTTTTCACAAAAATTTGCAACTTTTTTCTGTTTTGTTCTGCCCTTGTCTCTTTCCTGGTAGGGGGCATAGTTTGGGGGGGGGGGGGGGGCCACCAGCCCCACCACATATATAATCATTTATGAAATTTTACTGGCATAAATGATCCCTGAAATCTACACCAGATATGAGCTGGCATAGATTTCAGTGCAGGCGCATGGCCTGGTGGAGGGTGCACCTCCTCATAAATGAGGTACCCCCCGCCGCTAGTGCAGTGAATATGAAGACTGAAAACCACAGCCTTCATAAATCTGCCCCAATGTCTCTGCTGACATCTGTGTCTGTATCTTTGTTGCAGATTTCAAAGAATAGTCATGCAGCTGCTGACAAGCACCACAGCGGAACCTGACAACCCTGTTATAAGTCAGCGAAGTCCATTATTTGACCTTGGTGTCTGGCATACAATGGAACCAGCACTGTAGTAAGTAGTTCACTGAAGTAAGACACTGTTATATAGTTTGAGAGAAGAGTTTATTTGTATAAATTGGTTGCACATAGCATGTCATGTATAAATGTCTCATTTTTACTGCTAAGGGCACCTGCACACAGGCATATTTCTTCGCTGTGCTCCAGCTCTGTAGTGTTTGTGAGCCCCTGTGGTTATTTTGAGAACAATTTACATGAGATGAAGATGATGACGCTGCCCCACATGACTGACATGATATTAGTCACTAAGACAAAACATCGTGGGGATGCTGAGAGTTGGACCCCCAACAATCTAATATCGATGGCCTATCGTAAGGATCAATATAGAACTCCAGGTGTACCCTTTTAAGGAGAAAGTCCTAAGAGGAAGTATTACATTCCCAGCAGGATTTCACCTGGCTGTGTTAAAAAATAACTAGATACTGACTGAATTATCGTCACTCTAAACTGGGGTGTGGCAGCCATCTTGCCCTCCATCTGGGTCTGAACTGGAAGTCCTGGCAGCGTATTAGGGCAAACAACTTTTGCAATGATTGTAATGGATACATACAGGCTATCTGCAAGAACAAATTCTGTTTATTCTTTTTAGGTCTGCTACATACAGTACAGAGATTAACAAGCCCAGACTCCCAAACTCCTGTCATTGGAAACCAGATGTCATACTCAATGCGCAGCCCACTGACTTCAGCTTTACAGCAGTTTGGGAGAATTTTTGAAAATGGAAGGAGCATCTAAAGTACAAAGCTTATGAGACCATTGGTAATGATTGTGCTAGAAGAACAATTATGCATTGCATAGCCCAATCTGGTTTAGGGTTTGTTCACATTTCCATTGGGATTTCCATTTTTCTGCTCCATTATAGGAACAGCACGGGACGGTCACAAACGGATTTTAATGGATCCCATTGACTATAATGGGAAGAATATTCTGTGATATAAGTTTTCCATGTCACTATCTATCTATCTATTCTATAGAGATCACTTTTATCACTGTCATTATCAGCACATTAAGGATTACAATGAGGTAACACCTCTATATAAATAACACAGGATTCATTGTTCACCTATTTCCCCTCCATGCACATTTATTTATTTATTAAGCTTACTTATATAGCACCATCATATTCCGCTGTGCTTTACAGATATTGTCAGTCACTGTCCCATATAGGGCTCACAATCTACATTCCCTATCAGTATATCTTTGGCGTGTTCACATTCCGAAGGGTGAGTGTGCACATTCACTATAGGTGACAGTCACATCTCACCTGTTTCCCCTCCCTGATAGTATCTGCACATACTGACCTAAGCACAGGTCGCAGAACATGCCCACAACACTCTCCCATAGAAGTAAACGGGGGTACTTTATTAAGACTCTGCTAGTCCACCAACTGGCACAGAGCACACCTAAATTATTAGGAGGCCACACTCCTGTGAGCCAGAAATGAAATCTACGCACGTCAGTTTTCTGGTGTTTGCCATGCTCTCCAGTCCGCTCTGCCCACTTTGCAAAAATAAAATGCAGAACAAATAATGTGGGTCATCTTTGGTGCAAGGAAAGGCCTTGTGACATAGATGGGTTAATAAATTTACCCCAATGTGTCCAGGTTACATGTTCCTATGGCTGCTATAAAGCATATCTCTGAATCCTCTTATCAGTATCTCAGGCAAGCTGGCTGCCCCCATTATCATGTGCAGAAAATGAAATTAGTTTAAAAAAAGGATGCAATCAGAAAATAAATTTAGTTTACAAAAACAGAATATGTATCACTATCTACTTTTAATTAGTAAATTAGTAATTAGTAAACAAAAATATAGGTGATACATTCCCATGAAAGAGAGGTTCTCGGGGAGGGGGACCCATCTATAATGTCCATGTGCTCTTATAGGCCATATGGGCAGGAGTTGTCCTGACAGGATAGCCCCTAACTGCTTACCTGTAAAAACATATGAAGATATGTGGAATTAAGCAGTCATTATGGACGCAGACATTATTTTGGACTTCATGTCAGTAACTCCACTGAAGAATGGACAGCAATAGCGAAGAACGTGCAGTAAAATACAATTTAGTTATTTTTTGAAGAATATTCACAGGGAATACAAGTATTCCAAAACAGACTGTACTGTGTATATATATATATATATATATATATATATATATATATATATATATGTGTGTGTGTGTGTGTGTGTAACTGTGTATCCTGTGTTTACCACTATTGGAGGATTATATGGAATCATATACTAAAGATAGTATCTGCACAATAGTTTTTAATGTTGCAACTAAACATTGCATAGTGTACACCATTGTTTCTCAACATCCCTAAGTAACGTTCCCCCTATTCAAATACATTGGGGAAGATGTATCATATCTTGTATGCCAGTTTTCTGGCTTACAAGACAT
Source organism: Leptodactylus fallax (assembly GCA_947044405.1). Taxonomy (NCBI): domain Eukaryota; kingdom Metazoa; phylum Chordata; class Amphibia; order Anura; family Leptodactylidae; genus Leptodactylus; species Leptodactylus fallax. The sequence goes on from CAMRHE010000874.1 coordinate 94,986, forward strand.
GAAAAAGTTGCAATGCTTTGCGCAGGTCAAGATTTTGTGCAAAAAGTTGTGACTTTTTCCTGTTTTTCGCTGCCCTTGTCACTTTTCAGTAAGGGGGAGTGTTGTGGTCAGGGCCACCAAGGTACATTGAGGATCATTGATACCAGTTTACTAGCATAAATGACACCTGAAATGTACGCCAGCTCACGGACCAGTGGAGTGTGCGCTCTTAGTTATAACATGATAGCAACACAATAGCTTGAAACGTGTAAGCAGGTATTATAATATAACTGTTACTTGATTTATCTGCATATTTGAGGAGTTGCATCTTCTGTGGATTTTGCTACACCTGGGAGGCAGCCATGTCAGTCTATGCACTGGAGGTCTGACTTCACAGAGGAACAGGTGAGTGGATTCTGTTTCTATACAATTGGTGTAATACAACTGCACCGTCATTCTGATATAACTGTCATAGAGGAATTATAAATGTGGATTGAAAACTGGCGCAGTGGGGGGGTCAGATGACTCTTTTCATGCAACATATTTCCTGATACAGTTGCAATATTTTTGCCATTGAAATATACTGTAAGCCTAGCAATGTTGTGCTTTGTGCTACCTCTATAACTATGTCAGTCTCTACTTATGTCCCATACATGTTCAGTCAGCTCACACGAAACAGTTTCCTCTATCGTGTAGAACAGTGTCACAAGATCCATGTTGGCCACCATAGGTGAGTAAAGAGAAGTTGGTTGTGGCTGGGATATTGTACTGTTCACAGCTCATCTTTAGGATGTGGAGGCTGAGGTAGCTGTGTCTGCTCCTGAGCCTGGTCTAATCCATATTGTTTTCGTAATTTTTTTCCGTAGCTTTGACTTCCTTTCTTTTTCTTGTCTTTCCAGCTCATCCAGTTTTGCAAATTCTTGCTCTAACTTTTTCCATCTTTGTTTCTTTTCATCCTTTGCATCCCTTTCCTCATCCTGCATCGTTTTTATTTTTAACTCTGGTTCCTAATGGAGATTACAATGAAAAAAATCATGAGATGTGGTGGTCACTGGGAGGCTGTATTGAAAGGGCAACATCTGTGTGGAGTTTGTATGTTCTCCTCATATTTGAGTTGATGTCTTCCTACTCTTTGCTCTTTCAGTAACTTCCCTAGAAGTGAATGGGAGCTACGGCACAGCTGTGTGATATTGTCTCCATAGCTCCACAGTTATGGAAACAGCATAGATAAATGTGCCATGTTATTTTCGTAGCCCCCATATACCATCATTAAGGGTGAGCATACACAATGCGGCCACTTTGGGTAGGAGGCAATTTCGCACACAGCAAGGATGCAGTGGTGACTGCATTATGTGTGCCATTGCTTAACATCTGATTGGTCATAATTTATTGTGCTGTTTACTTACAGCTGCATCTCAATAAATTAGAATATATTTGAAACGTTCATTCATTTCAGTAATTCAGTAATACAATCCATAATCAGCGTCTTCCATGATTGTGTGTCCTACTGAACCAGACTGAGGGACCATTTAAAGGCTTAGGAAACCTTGGCAGGTGACACTGAATTTACAAGACTGAACTGAACTTACAATATTCTAATTTTCTTAGATTTGGGTTTTCATTACCTGTAATCCATAATCAACATTTACAGAAATAAAACACTTGAAATAGAAGACTCTGTGTGTAAAGAATCTAGAAAATATAGGAGGTCACTTTTTTAACTTAATTACTGAAAGAAATAAACGCTTCAAAGATATTCTAATTTATTGAGATGCCCCTGTACATCCTTTTATTTTCTTACCCTGGTTTCTCCCCATGTTTCATTTCCAATTTTCTCTGCTAACTCTTCATCATTGGTAATAAGGAAGTTATCAAAAATTGTGCCAGATTTCACCTAAAAAGGAACAGCAAGTAAGTAAAACAATCAGTTTTTCTTCTGAGACTTGTTTAGTGATACATGAGTTCAATGATATCCCTTGTTATAATTTTATGTTGCCTATAAAGTTAGAACCCAGTATGAAACATTAAAGGGGACACATCAGGAAATGTGAGTGATTTACCCATTCTGACTCTATTGCCCCAGTGATGTCATCACAGGCACAGTTGATGTTGCTGACAGCCTCTCCTTTTCAGTGATGACATCACCAAGGCAATAATATTGACCCTCAAAACATCACACCTGAGGTCACATCATTCACTAAGCATCACAATTCCAAAATTGGACACCCGTACTCGAAGCTGCAGGTACTGACGATCAGTTTGTTCACACCTCTTGTAACATCACTGCCTACCATGACCCCATTCGTAATGTCACCACTCATCTGGGATTCAATGGGTATGTTCACATGATGGAATTTGATATAAAACAAAACAACAGCACCGAGCAGTGCATAGTGTAACACCGTTTGATAGGTAATACAAGGTAAGTACAGCAAATTGAACTCTCACCTTAACTGGTTGTGAACAGGCCACAACCACCGTATAGCACAGTAGAACCAATTGACAGAGAGTTCCTCTTTGGGTGGTAGGTAGCAGCAGGAACCAGCAGGCACTCAAGAGTGTCAGGAGATAGGCAGAAAGGACCAGTTCTGACGGGAAGGAACTGCGCTTCACCCAGGTTAGGTAAGATCCAAAAAACTTTATTTTCCAATGTTGGAAAATAAAGTTTTTGGGATTTTGCCTAACCTGGGTGAAGTGCAGTTTCTTCCCTTCTGAACCCAGACCGTGGGTCAGAACTGGTTCTTTCTGCCTATGATGGAATTTGAGGTGGTCTTCCATTTTGGATTCCTCTTCAAATTCAGCAGTAGCCTTGTTCCGTGGGTTGTGCTGCTGAATTAGCCGTGGAATCCGTGGGATGATCTAGGAGGATGCATCCATCACTGCCTCCCATTGTGGGAGGCAGAGGCCTGACATTATTTGTAGCTGATTTTGAGACAAAATTCATCTTAAAATCAGCTACAACTTCCTCTGTGTGAATGATCCCTTACAGAGGATACATCAGACAATGTTACTTATATTCATCAATATAACATCAGCATCACTTCAATATCATTTGCACTTGCACCAGCAACCCTTGTCCTTCTCAACTTCCTGATGATGAAAGATACCACTTTTTAGGTTTAGCAAATGCATTACCAATGATACAATGAAGAGCTATGTGTAGTGGAGATTACTCACCTGCCAGAGATCCAGTCCAATAACTCCAAGACCATCATATCTATATAACGTGTCATCTGGTACATAATCAGGATTATCAATGTAAGGCTGAACCCACTCTCCTTGGTAGTTTGGATTATCTATTATTTTTGGTTTCCAAATTCCCTATAAAAGAGAATAAAATGTGGCATAAAAAGCAAGCGGTGTACAATAAAACTTTACTTTTTATCTCATCCAGGCTTGGACTGGCCCAGAGGGAAGCAGGTGAATCTCCTAGAGGACCTTTGAGCCAGGATGGGCCTCCCATTCCCCTACCCTTGGCATGATACAGTACAATACAGTTTGTATTACAAATAGAGAGGCAGCATACGGTATCTCAACAACCTATGAATGCCAGGGGTGTAGCTATGGGGGGTGCAGCGGTAGCAGTCACTACCGGGATCTGGACCCTAAGGGGGCCCCAATGCTACATACAATATACTAGTATTCTAAATGGCAGATATTCCCTGCTAACAGAGCTGTAGTTCAAGTAGTTCAAGGCAAGATCCAGTCAGCACGGCCCCCAGGTACAGCAACAGTCCAAGGCATGGACTAGGAAGCCAGTTACTACAAATGGTTGCCAGGTAATATTCACATATAGATGTATAGTGAGTACCCAGAATTAAGTATACCGTGGGCCCTGGACACTGCACTCTGACACCAGCCTTTCCATACGCTCTTTTGTCATCACTTTTCGAAGTTAGCAATGAGAAAAGTTGCAAGTTTCAGTGCAAATGTATTACATATTTGTAACTTTTGGTACAGTTTATGCCAAAGATTGGTGTCAAGATCTTTATACTGTTTATTGCTAAAAGATAAAATATTATTTATTATGTTCTATGGCTGAAAACATATACATACTCGTCCTGCCCTCAAGTAACGAAGGGAACATTGTATCCAAAAATTCATGCGTGAGCTTGGACTCCAGGCTTATACATTTTACTTCCACTGATACATGGATTGCTCATACAGATGCATTGCATCAAATCCTCATATTCAACATCATATTATCTTATGTTTAATAATATTACAAGTTATATTTATTAAACCCATACCTTGTAGTTTGGATTTGGAATCATGGCAGGTTCCCACTCCCCATCCATACTAGAGTCCCAATCACGAGGCTGCTTTGATTCTGGATCTGGAATAAACTCTGTCTCTTCCCAGTCCTACAAAATATGATAATCATCCAAAAATAGGGTAATCCATTGGACAAATTCTTTATATTGTTTAGTATTATATTTCTGCCTCTGTCTGAATACAATAAACTAAAAATGTAGACTATACAGACATCCATGAGTTCCTTAAGGGTATGTTCACATGGAGTTTTTTGCAGGTGACTTTTGAGACACAATCTGCCTCAAAAATCGCCTCCCAACTTTCCCATTCATGTCACTCACTGATGTTAAAAACAGGTCGGTGAGCTGGGCCAAAAAGAAAACCAATAAAATTCATCTATTTTTTAAACGGACAGTTAAAAACAAATGACAAATGGACATTAACAAAGGACAAGCGGCCAGAAAATGGATGAAAGATATGTGACACAGATAGAAAACATTTTTTTTTCTCTGTTCATGTACATGAGACCTTACGGTATATTCACATGTAGCAGATGAATTTCTGTAAGCCCCATGCACATATATGCTGCGTGAAATAACTGATACTCTCCTTCTACTCTTGTACCTGTCTTTACAGCAGCACTGGGGGGGGCTTTGGGGAGGTGTGAGGCCCCTGTTCTGCCAAATGGAGCACTTACCTCCACTTATTGGTAATGCCTGCCTTCATTTTTACAAAAATCATTATATATAAAACTAAAAAATAACTGATTAATATAGATCATTCCTGAAACTTTTATATATTTCCACCACATCAAGTCGTGTCTTCATCTAGTCTTAACATTATAGCATAGAAATAAGTCAAAGTCATGTGACTAAATAGTATGCCTAAGGATTTCCCTGCGGTCCTTACTTCTGGCTTTAGCTGATCGGGGTCTTCGATTTGGAGTCTGTCGTCCCAGTCTGCTGGTTTTGTGGCATTTTCATCTTTGATTTTCTGCGGTAGTAAGAAGTCCCAGTCATCCTCCAGGGTCCCGTTTGCTACCATCTCATTGTCAATCTTCACTGCGTATGTGTTGTTTGGCCGGATAATCAGAGTGTACAAGTGTGTGAGCTCGTCATGCTGTTAAGACATAAGGACACATCATCATGAAGATGTTCTAACATTCCCTTCATGTGTCCCTGTGTACAGCTTAGGTATAAGAATACTTTCCGACTATTCAATACAACAAATCCCTTTCTACCAGCCCAACCACAGAGGACACAACTGCACCTGCAATTATAAGGGCATCTTACAGATTCCTTCTCTATCTGCAGATCAGATTACATTTTCCATGTGACAGGTTTCCTTTAATGTAGTTTTTAATTATTCTGCTGATCACTCGATACTGTATTAGACATGAATACTTTGGCCTATATTTAAAGGGCTTTTCCAGCCCCAAATTGACTTTTTTACACTAATAACTTATCCACAGGGTAGGTCATCAGTATGTGATCTGTTGGGGTCAGACACCTGGAACCCACACATCAGCTGTTCCAGCAGCCTCCGGGTGCCAGAAGATTCTAGTGGAGTATTCAAGTAATAGGAGCATTGCTGCAATTCCCCAGAACCAGCACTATGCAGTGGACAGGTTTCCAGTTTTGGAACGTGCCAAGGAAAGTGGTGCGGTTTTACTATAAGGGACTTAGACAACAACTTTTAGATAGATGTATTAATACCAAAGCCAGAGAATGGTTTCTGTCTGCGGACTTTCTGCTTCAATTATACCTATAGGCATTTCCGTAGGTATAACTGACACGCTGCGATTTCTAAAACCAAGACGGTTTTGGAAATCGCAGAGTGTGTGCTGTGCGTATATTACTGCTGTGACTGTAAAACGCCGCGTTTTTTTCCACAGAGTTTCCGCCACGTGGGGCCCCAGCCTTAAAGATGCAAATTAATTGAACATTTTGTGATGTTTGATTAATCTGGTGCAAATTACACCACTGCAGACTCCCCTCATTCCCCACATGATAAACCTCAGTATTACCTTGCATGTTATGTTTTTGGTTATCAGATGATATTTCTCCTTATAACTAAATATAACATGGACTTTTTCATGGATGGTCCCACATATATCAGGCCCTGGAAAAGAAAAAATGTTTTGTTTTTTTTTTTGGTATACACATTAAGTATGTGTTATGATGGTATATACAATATGATGCAAATTAAAAAATACCTATTGAAGGCTGGGTTCACACCTGTGTTGGTGTTTCTGCACCTAACTAGTTTCTCTGATCCATCTAAAGATTATAAAAACTGATTAGAGTGTGTCGTTTAAAAAACCATTGATTAAGGCTAGAGCCCCACATTGCGGAAACGCAGCTTTTTTTGTTGCAGATTTTGCTTCGGTTTTTTGAGCCAAAGCCAGGAGTGGATTTAGCAGCAGGTAGAAGTATAAGAACTTCCTATATATTTTCCATTCCTTTTGTAGCCATTTTTGGCTTTGGCTCAAAAAAACGAAGCAAAATCTGCAACAAAAAAAGCTGCGTTTCCGCAACGTGGGGCCTCAGCCTTAATCAATGGGTTTTTTAAACGACCCACTCTAACATCACAAAAACCGCTCTTTTGCTCCGTCCAAAAAATAAGGATACAAAACTGACAGCATTGAGGTCTATGGAAGACAAGTCTGTTTGTGCCCGTTTTGCAATCTGTTTTTCCCTCTTAATTGTTCTCTGCACATGCTCAGAATGAAGACAAAGGGGGAAAAAAAACGGATCTGCCACAAATGGACACGTTTTTGATGGCTACCCATTGACGGATCCCTCAAAAAAAATGGATTACAGTATGTGCTGTGTAACCGTTTATGTCTGTTTTTATGACAAATCCATTGTTTTTTATATAGATTTGTAACGGGCAGATACCAGGTGCAGATGTGAACATGGCGTAAAATGTATTTGGTGTTTGTTTCTGTTCTTAGCTTATGAACCAACAATAATAATTTTGCTACCTTTTGGAAAGTTATATAGAAATACTTCATATCTACTGCTATTGTACTAGCATATCACCCCAGCCCTGCAGATAGATAGGTTAGTGTCACCTGACTCAAACAGTGTTTTCCCCTTGTGAATTGCTACCTCCATTCCTCAAGATATCGCTGTCCAGACCCAGCTTCCCCCCCCGGTTACTGTCCCCCGCTATCACCCCACCCTGCAGATGAGAGGAGGCCAGGCCCGCACCCCCCCGCCCGGAGGGAAGGGGGGCCGGCCCCCCCCCCCCCCCGCGGGGGGGGGGGGGGGGGGCGCCCTTATTGGAGCAATTAGAGTGATGTCATGTCATGGTTCTTCCCGCAGTGCTTTTGACAGAAAGTTCGCAGAGGTTTCCTCTGCAGACTTTCTGCTTCAATTACACCTATAGGGAAACCGCCGTAGTTTCCATAGGTATAATTGACATGCTGCGATTTCCAAAACCGCAATGGTTTTGGAAATCGTCATGTGTCCACAGCGCGTTTTTTAACGATAACTGGGGATGGGATTTACTAGATTCCCATCCACGTTGCTGTGACTGTAAAATGTTGTGTTTTTTTCCATGCCATTTATGCCACGTGGGGCCCCGGCCTAATTCAGGACACCCTAACCTATCTATCTGCATGGCTGGGTTGATATGCTGGGTTATAGTGACAGACCCCCTTTAACCCTAAGAGTGATAACATTTATGGTTGATAATTTTTGCTATATATTAGATCACTTACCAAACATGATACAATAAACAGATTCCGAATTGATCTGCTCTTGGTCTATGTCTGCAGGATATATCTTCACGTAGCCTCCTCCACAGTCAATTGCTTGCTCATGTTTAACAGTGAATTGTATTACCAATGTCTGGTTCTCATTGCTGATTGGCTCAAACCGTGCAGAAAGAGCATAATGCTTCCAGCTCTCAGTCGTCTGTATACCTATAGAAACAGAGGTAAGAAATAGGCTTCATGCACATGACCATCGATTTGACCCATGTGCAATGTGTTATTATGGATCCATTATAACAGATAGTGTACTGACCCATTCATTTCCTGACCCCATATACACATCTGTAGTTGTATAGATCTGTGCAGGGACCATAGGTCCAAGCCACAAAATATGGAGCAGGTCGGCACATGGATGCCATTCATGTACAGTATGTTCCATTTTTCATGAGCCTGCACTATGGTTTATATGTATACACTATTAAAGGGATGAATTAAGAAGGGTAAAAGACTGGTAGTAATAAGAAATAATTGGTGACACATTCCTTTTAAGTGGCCCTTATTAGGCAGGGTTGTACAGGAGTACGGTGGTTTTAGTCTTTGTCACTTCCTTTTTGAGATATTTCTGTCATTTTCTTCAGTAACAAATTGTGTGATATTTTACTGAGTACCTACTAAAGGTAACATTTTGGCATAGTTGATATATGATATCTAATGACTGCAAGGTCAGTTCTGTGAATTCTCCCATAGATACATATTGGAGATTTATTTCAGATCTATGTCTCACATGTCCCATGGTTTTGTATAGGTGCTGTATTCAGGATCTATGACACACATGTACATGAGGCTTTAGCATTGTCAACTTCCCAAACTATACAAGAAGATGAAAAGGTATTTAGGACTAGGGAAAATTATTTTGCCCATATCCAGGCAAAAGCTAAAGTTTTGGTTACGAAGATTTTTTTTTTAATTGGGTTATAAATGTATATTTCTCGATGGAATGTCTCTCGTACTCCTGACATAGTTAAGACAGTTTATTTTCTGTACCTTTATCTTTCTCTGGATCTCCAAAGAATTTGCCTGCTGTCAGCCGCCATTTTCCAAAGTCAGATTTATTCTTGGATTCAACCCATCTGTTCTGCCATTCATCTAAAGATAACATATAGACAGATATGACATACATAAAAATAAGACCTATACTTTAAAGGGAACCTGTCACATCATAAATGCAGTTTGATCTGGAGGCAGCATGTTATATAGCAGGAGGATCTGAGCAGATTGCTAGGAAAAGATTTGGCATAGCTTATATGTCATTGTTCTAAATCTGTGCTCATTCCAGACTTAAGAGTCCAGTGGGAGGTGCTACATACACGGAAGGTTGTCAGTCACTGAGTAGAACCACCCACTGGACTCCTAAATCTGGAATAGACAGAGCTATAAATGAATAAAATACAGGTTATATTCTCATAAAATTTATCTATCAATCTGCTCAGCTCCTCCTGCTCTACAACCTGCTGCATTTTCATTGTGACCGATCACTTTTATATAGACAGTTTAGGTGATGAAGATTAAACAGAACTTCTCACCCCCATCTTCAAATTGCTCTCGAAAATATATAATGGGTTCTGCGAATGCTGCCAGGACACAAGCTGCTAGGAGCAAGCACCACTTCATTTTTGTAGAGATGTAGAATTCCACTCGACTATAAATCGCCCTGGTAAGAGACACACAAAGCTGTCATAAAGGTTCATCACCCTGTGTACATACAGCAGAGGGGCCATCCCCCTTTATCTATCTGTATACAATACTCTGCCTCCATTTTAGCCTAATGGAAACAACCATTGACGCTGAAAAAACACACCACGAAAAAATGTATGTGTACACAAATATGGAATCTGCATTGCAATAAATTAGTTGACTCTTCAGGTACATGGAATTTGGTGCAGACAACTGAAATTACCAAATGACATGTTCTCAAGTGAAATGACAGTTAATTAGTGAAAGATCCATAAAATAACAGTGCCACCATGTGGCCATATATGTAGCTGCAGGGGAAAAATTCTGGGCTCTCAAAATCTGATGTCCCTTCTTCGGCACTGGCATAATAACTATAGGGATGACAGCGACTACTGGGCCTGTTTGATGGCTTTCAGTCTGTGCATCATAAATTTATTCCCCCTGCCCTCTGGTGCATTGGAGTGAGAAGATTTATGATACCCAGCCTTCCGCTGTCCGAAAAGAGAAAATTAACCCTTTAATGACAAAATATAGCAGTTGCTCAGCGGCATATAGTCAAGGAGGGATTCTATGTGGGAGGCTGTGGAACAAAAAGGGGTCATAATTACTATGTGGGGGTCACCAACAAGGGATGGAAAGCCTTTGTGTACAGACATGTTGTAAATAAGTCTTTATGCACCCCTGTTCTAAGGATATGTTCACATGGAGGAATTTGAGGCTGAGGCCCCATGTTGCCGAAACGCAGCTTTTATTGTTGCAGATTTTCTTGCGGGTTTTAGAGATAAAGCCAGGAGTGGATTGAGCAGAAGGGAGAAGTATAAGAACTTCCTAGATACTTCCCATTCCTCTTGTAGACATTCTTGGCTTTAGCTCAAAAAAACCTCAGCAAATTCTACAACAAAAAAAGCTGCATTTCCGCAACGTGGGGCCTCAGCCTGAAAATCAGCTCCAAATTCCAACGTGTGAACATATCCTTAGGTTTCTATGTAGTTTTACAAATGAAAGATGTAGAAGATCTACATACTAGAATACAATGGTTTGTTCTGTTTATTTCTGCATTGATCTCCTGAAGATACTGAAGGATAACCCTCCCCTGGAGCATGATGTCAAATGAGGTTATGCTGCAAACATTTTAGAAAGTTGCACATGCAAATCACACACAATTTATATGCAACTTTGGATGCACATGGTAAGATTTTTACAAATAATGATACAGTCTAGATTGACATTCTATGAAACTGTAGTCACAAGCAAATTCTTTATTTCCTATGAGATTTTCTGTAGCTGTACCTTGAAAGAATTGCCATAAGATACTATCAGCAGTCATACGTACAGATAATGCGTTGCATACAGATGTAGCAGAGTTAACCTTTCTGCAACAGGATAAATTGCTGCAGCACGAGGACAACAAACGCCAATGATAAGTCACTGAAATTTTTTTTTTCAATGCTTTTCATTGACTCTTGTTGTCTTCTGTAACAAGGTATCACACTGTGGCAATTTATCCAACTGCAGAAAGACAGGTTAACCCGGCTACATGTAATCAAACGCTATATCCCACTGGGAACCACAATGCGGTATAGCATCACTAGGTCTGCAGATTTAGATGACGTGTAGTCCCAGCCTTATGTGTCACTCTGAAATGATAGCAAAATAATCAAACTTATGTAAAGTAGGTATTACAGATATATATATAGAATCCCCTATATACACACATGGACAAAATTGTTGGTACCCCTCCCTCGTTTAAAGAAAGAAAAACCCACAATGGTTGGAAAGCAATGTCTGACTTTCATTTGTTCATTTTCATAGAATTTTTATATATTATTACTTTTGTCAGATTCAAGTTATTTCTGTGACCATTGTGGGGTTTTTCTTTCATTAAACGAGGGATACCAACAATTTTGTCTATGTGTGTATTGTATATATATATATATATATATATATATATATATATCTTTTCAGATGGTCACCCATTGGAAAATGGTCTTCTGAATGGCTGGGACTAAAATCCAGCTCAGGAAATCTAGTGTATCTCAATGTATACATGCTTTGGAGCCTACAATCTTAATACAGTTCTTGTAGCTATACAATAGTGTATTGTAATATACTGCATAGGGGGTAACAGTATCCTCCCAAATTTTTGGACTGTCAAAGAGGGACACTTATAGTTTACCGGGTGAAAGTTTTAATTTTGTTTGCATATTTATATGCTTGAATAGGTTTTTATTAAAATATCTGCACAAACAATATTATGGTCAAACATGCTGAATATTATGACATATTATATAAGTCATTGTCTAATATACAGTTAGGTACCAGATCCATATAGTTACGTTTATTAATGCACATCTATTTCTAGTATCTAAAAGAGGAGCATTTAAGGAGCAAAGAGGGACAGAGGAACTTGGATCAAAAGAAGGGATTGGATCCAGCAGAGGGACACTTGGCAGGTACAACTATTGCACAATGATGCTAAATTTCTGTAGACTGCTTAAAATCATGTCCAATGAATACCAAAGAACTACAGATGCAATCTGAGACACTGACCCAGTAGCCTTATGCATCCAGGTGTAGTTGAGCTGAGTTTGTAATATGGCCCATCACTTGTTATCAGTGGTTTCTATAGGACTGTAGGATACATATATAATAAAGATACAGATAATATACAGATAGAGTGATAATATTTGGTGATAAGGACAGCACTTACCTGCAGATATGTAGCAGAAGCCATAGAGGAAGCAGCAGGTGTTGTCAGGCAGGTGATGTACAGGACCCAGGTGACCTGTCTGCAAATAGATTCTACTCCTCAAACTAATTCTCAAACAGATGGCTCGTTCCTATTGGGGCACCTGGCAGCCAGTCACAGCAGACCACATGCCTGAAGATGCGACATGCAAGGATGCTCCTTACATATTATTTATATATATATATATATATATATATATATATATATATATATATAATTTTATATCAACCACAATTCATTTCTTACTACAATATTGTAAGTCATCTATATATATCGAGAAATATTTATATATAAATTCTATGTGATATGTACAGCATCTAATTACTGTATGTTGGAAGTATGCCGGCAAGAAAATCAGTATCAGACTAATGACAGTGCTTTGTAGGGCGGCTTCTATGGCATGGAATCATAGCCCCTACAGTATAATGTGCCCCTCATTGTGGTCTCCATAATATACTGTTCCCCTTAATGTGGCCCCCACGGTATAATGTCCCCTTAATAAGACCTCCACAGTGTAATATCCTTATTAATATGGCCCCACAGGATAATGTCCTTATTAATATGGCCCCAGAGGATAATATTCTTATTGACATGACGCCGCAGTATAATGTCTCCGTTAATTTGGCCTCCACATTATAAGGTCCTATTTAATATGGCCTCCATAATATGTTTCCCTTAATACGACCCCCACAGTATAATATCTTTATTAATATGACCCCCACAATATAATATGTTTATTAATATGGCCCCCACAGTATAATGTCTCCCTTAATATGGCCTCCACAGTAAAATTTCCCCCTTTATTATGATCCCCACATTATAATGTATAATATTGTAGTTCATGTAAAAAAATGTTGCTTAGGCCCGGTTCACATCTGCGTTCGGGTTTCCGTTTGGGGATTCCGCTTGGGGACCCCCCGAACGGAAACCTATACGCATAAAAAGCGGTTTACCTGGGAAACCCGTGGACCTCATAGACTATAATGGGATCCGTGTGGTTTCCGCACGAAACATGCGGAGAGGAAAGTGCTGCTTGCTTCATGCGGAAACCAAGTGGAAACCACACGGACCCCATTATAGTCTATGGGCTCTGCGGGTTTCCCAGGTAAACCGCTTTCTATGCGTATAGGTTTCCGTTTGGGGGGTCCTCAAACGGACTCCCCGAACGGAAACCTGAACGCAGATGTGAACCGAGCCTTAGTAGTAATAGATCGCTGTAGATTATTTGATAGATAAAAACTTTATTTATTCCTAACGGGAAATTATTTTGTACAAAAGCTAACCCCCCTCCCCCCCACACACAACATATACAACATAAAATACATATATAATTTCTACACAGTACACCAATAAATACATCAGTACCATATACAATAGTAAAACTTTGCTTGTCACATCAAGACTCGACACAATTGCCAACTCTTGCTCATGTCGGTGCATCTTATTGCAAATCTTTGCCAGTCAGTTTTCTCGCCCTGGCCCGCCCACCTAGATTCCTGCCCCATTCCATAGACTGACTAAAAAAGTGTCAAGCAGGGTGCCAAAAATGCACCAAGATGAGGCGCATATCTGGCCACTTTATAGGCACATCGGCCTTATTAACCCTAACGTGACACAGACATTTTTCATTATTATGCTTTCGTTTTTTATTCCCTGCATTTCAAAAGCCGTAATTTTCTCATTTTTCTGTTTACGTCGTCATATGAGGGCTTGATTTTTGTGTGACAAGTTGTACTTCAAAATGGTGCCATTTATTATTCTGTACAATGTACTGGGAATTCAGAATGAGAAGGAATTGAAAAAAAAAAATGCAGTACTGCCATTTTCTTACAGGTTTTGTTTTTACGGCTTCCACTCTGCGGTAAAAATGCAATGTTAGCTTTACTCTCTGGGTCGGTACGATCACAGTGAAACAAAATTTATATCTTTTTTTTCATGTTTTAATAACTTTACAAAAATTATAAGTTTTGAGAAAAAAAAATTAATTCTTTGAATCATCATAGTCTGACACCTGTAACTTTTTTATATGTCAGTGGACAGAGCTGTGTAAGGTGTTTTTTTTTTTTGCAGGACAATATGTAGTTTGTAATGATACCATGTTGGGGAATGTATGATGTCTTGATCACTTTTTATTCCATTTTTTTAGAGAGGCAAATTGGCAAAAAAACGTCAAATTAGCCATTTTGATGGGCAATCTTCCTGGTTCCCTGCTGTGTGAAACAGCACAGACCCGGCAGCTAGTGCGTCCACTCTGCATTTAGAGCGGACGCCATATTTAGTCACGAGCACCAGGACATACATGTGCGTCCTGGTGCACGTGGGGGTTAAATGTGGGCCTATGGATGAGTACATGAAAATTGCACACAGCAGACAGATGCTGTCCATGTGCTGTTTTTCTTGGGCTCAGAGACATTGAAAAGTATAACAAATTGAAAAAGTTGATCCAATTTTCATGGACGTGAAAAAAGGGTCAACCATGGACAGCACAGGATCGCGAGCTGTCTGTGATGAAAGGATTTATACCAACTTTTGAAGTTATCCCCTATTAATAAAATAGGTTATAACTTCATTACTGGCGGTCGGACTACAGGAAGCCTCATGGAGCGACAAGCCGATCTCCCACAGAGAATGAATGAAGCAGCAGGGCACATACTCTGTCTGTCACTCCGTCAGGATGGGGAAATTGGAGCCTGATTTTCAGGATCGATGTGGGTTCCAGTGGTCGGAACTCCACCTATCATGAAGTTATCCCTGTTCCTGTATCAATAGGAGATAACTTCAAAAGTTGGTACAACCCGTTTAAGGCCGGGGCCCCACGTTGTGAAAACGCAGCATTTTAGAGTCCCTGCAAAGTGGATGGGATTCTGGCTAATCCCATCCACACATGGCAGAAAAAAATCTGCAGTGGAAAAGCTGCATTTCCAAAAAAAACGCTTGTGACGCTGCATGTCAATTATAGCTACGGAAACGCCAGCGTTTTACGTATAGGTGTAATAGAGGCAGAAAGTCCGCAGAGGAAAACTGGAGGACATTCTGTGAAAAACAATGCTGAAAAAAAATGTGATTCCGCAGCGTTTTTTTTTTTTTTTTTTTTTGCTGCCTCTCACTATATGGGCCCCGGGATGGGAGGAAACCGGAGGAAACCCACGAAACACGGGGAGAACATACAAACTCCACAAAGATGTCGTTCTTCGGATGGATTCGAAACTGGGAGTCCAGCGCTGCTCACCACGCGCCATCATCTGCGACACATGCGGCAGTAGAAGCATAACATTACATAGCTCTACGGCCCCAATGCAGACTCTGTAATGGGGCCCCTGCCTGCTCTGTGCCTCGGGGTCCAGGGCCCAGTAGCGATTGTCACCTCTGCGCCGCCTACAGCTACACCCCTGTGCAAATACAAGCATCAGGCTTGGATTTCTACTTCTGTAAATACACACATAATAAAGACGTCTGTCTCCAGGATTTAAATAAAGCTCAGTTCACACTGGCAGCGTTCCAATAGTTGGTAAATGTTATTGCTGCAACTTCTGAACTCTGACAGTGTGACCCTAAACACCTTGTGCCCAGCCCTTATCTAAGACATCGGTCATGTAGATGCTGTATATGTTGTGTAGATATGAAGCTTGTGCAGACTAGGCAGTTGCAGCCGTTTCCCAGCAGCTGCGGTATCCAGGCTTCTCCTAGCAACGGCCTGGACCACTCCTTGACGGTTAATCACGCCCCCACTTCACGCCCATTACACAACTGCCCCGCCTATTCTGATGACGTATTACGCACGTCCAGACGTCTGTTGTTATTCCGCGATCCCAAGATGGCGTCTATCATGGAGGGTCCGCTGAGTAAATGGACGAACGTGATGAAAGGTTGGCAGTACCGCTGGTTCGTGTTGGACTACAATGCCGGACTGCTCTCTTACTACACGGTGAGTACCGGGCGCTCGGGGCACGGCCGTTATGTCCGCTCTAGCCGGTACGTCAGAAACCTTTGGCTTCAGTCGCGGAGCTGTCCGGCTCCAGCCAATTAAAATGCAGAAAGGGAATGGCTTCAACCAATTGGGATGGGAGTGTGCTCTGGATGTGACCAATGAGCGCACGCCCCCTGCAGGTTCTAGCCAATCAACGTGAAGGCGGGCATTATATGGCGTGTATTGTGCGCTCCGGGCCGCACCCCATGTTGGTAGAGACACGCCTAGCTGTCACTGTGTCACCCATGTGTGGCAGACAGGGGACTGACCTTACCAAGAGGTCAGCACTAGATTGGAGTGAGTTTTGGGACAAGTTTATATGAAGTTTTGCTATAACTTTACCACAGGCTCCATTACTTCAGCATGGTGAATTCTCACACAAGAACCTTTGCTCTTAAGGCTGGGTTTGCACTGTGACATTGGTTGTGCAACCAAAAATGTTTGCAATATGTACTCAGTTTGCTCTTGCTCAACTACTTTAGAGGCGACATTGATTGTGACACCCGCCACATCGTGTTCTCGGATATAGTCAAGGTAAATGCAGACATGTCGTGACCGATGATGAAAAATAATCAGTTGCCAGATGGTTTATGAACATCGTGTTGCAGTTATGATGACTTGTGATGTTAATACATTAACTGCAATGGTACGTGGTGATAGTCAGTGATCACTGGCCGTCCAATCAGTGTGCAGGCCAAAGTCGCCATGTCATCCTAGTCCTGCGCCAAAAATCCAGCAAGTTTAAACTTTTTTTTGCAGCTGTCCCTTTGCCTTACAACCACATAAACAGTCAGTGGATTCAGTTTCGCAATATGATGTGATCTAGCCTTAGCTAGTAAAGGGTTGTTTTTTTTTTTTTTTTCAGATTTATCTGTATCTGGGAAAGCTGGACCACAGTAGTTGTGGCTGCAAATCGTTATTCAGGAATCTAAGAAAATTGGTATAAAATGGGTACGATTTACTAAGACTGCTGTACAACTCCTACCAGAAAACTGGCGTGAGTTATAATAACTGATGGGTTGACTTGTCCCTGGCCCACCCATGTTTGCGGAGTGAGTGGTGAGTGAGGGGGTGTGGTGCATGTTTGGCGCAAGAAAAGGTTTTGTGCCAAAGATACGCCACATCATCGCCACCCGTTTTCTGGTGCAGATGGGCTGATAAATTCCCCTTCCTCTTCAATATCTGTGGGACTTGCAATGGCAGTCATATTGGAGGTCACCCAGTTTTCCCAGAAACTACTGAATAAGGCCTCGTGCACACGGGAGTGCATTGTCAGTATGCTAGCCATGTTTTTCACAGCTGGCACACTGACCCATATGTTTCTATGGCTCCATACACACGACCATCTATTTACACGGCCCTGTGAATGGGCCCATGAATCCCGGGCAAAACTCAGTACAGGTCTTATTCCTTTTTGCTTTGCGGCCTGTGCTCACTGACCTCAGTGAATAGACTGTGGAGATACGGTCAGCACACTGATGTCATCCATGTGCCATCCATGCTGTATAATTATGGCCTGGCTCCATGAACTCATGTGCATATCGCCTAAAGCTTGATGGTAGGGGACAGGTAAGGGTGCATTCTAATGTTACAGCAGCCGCGTGTACCCGAAACCATGTCCTCATTGCAGCTGCCAATGATAGCATGATTATAATGTATAATTGTGTTGTCATTGGTGGTTGCTACATTAGAATGCATCCTAAAGGGCCTGTTACTTTGTCAGTGGGGCGGACACATCAAGATCGGGGTCTTGATGATTTCTGCTATGCCGGAGGACTCGTCTGGTTCCTGATGAGGCGCAGGCTTTGCCAGCAATCATGTGCCTTCTGCATCGGCTCTGGACCTCGGCAGAAATCTCCACCAGCTGCCACTGGCATGCATTTGTAATCTATGTAAAATTTGGTGAATGTGTCGTAGCCGACGGCCATGACTCGCTCAGGGAATTTTGAGAAAAGTGGCTAGGGTGACTTAAAAACAACACTACGGAAAAAAATTGTTGCAGATGATGTTTAAATGGTCATCAAAGATTTTTCTCTGCAGCGATTACCACATAATGCAGCAGTTCCTATGAAATCACCGAAAACTAGTATTTTGACACAATTTCGTGTTAAGAAAGAAAAAGTGATTTAACCACATCTTGAGTCATGTTTAGTCACTTTCATTGACCTCACTGGAAAGGGGAAGTGCTTGTGGCTAGTCAGCTAGTTCTATGGAGTGTGACTGTTACATTTACTTTGTTCACTTACATAGCACCATCATATTCTGCAGCGCTTTACATGGCTATGTGAATATTGTTTCTTTTCTAGAACCCTCCGGGTATCGGAAGCAGCGGGTGTAAGGCCGGTGTGTGCCACGTCGCTCTTATACGAGTAGTAGTGGACTGCTGCACCACTCCTATTACTTGTATAGTTGTGACACTGCACGCACCACCCATCCGCTAGCACCTTCCGGCACCCGGAGGCTGTTAGAACAGATGATCTGTGTGGGGTCCAGGTATCAGACCCCGACACATCACATACTGAGGACTCGTTTTGTGGATAGGTCATCAGTACGAAAACTTGATTTGGGGCTGGAAAACTCTTGAGACCGGTATAGGAAACAGTATATAGTCTATGAGCCCGTCACTTTACACATTGGTAAGATCTTCTTTGTATTTTTTAATACAGAGGTACATGTAATATTTTTCTTATGTCAGGGAATCAGTCTGATGTATTCCTTGGATAGAAAGCCCCAATGTAATGTGGACAAACCCGCAGCGCTTCTTCCATTGATTTCTGTGGATGTCGCCTACTTCGCTCTGTTGCTTTCTGTGTATATTTCCCACACTTACGTTCATTTACATGCTGATGACAGGCTGGAGGAAAAAATAAGTGTTTGTAATGGATTTAGTTTGGGTTTGTCAGACACTACATTGAGTCTGGGAAGCGCCGTCATGCAGCTTTGCACAATTTGTCAGTCATTGGTTCTTGTCACATGGTAGACCAGAAACAAACAAGAGCAAATAGTCATTGTCAATAGTAAAATGTTATTACAGAACTTATTTTCCAGGTATGTTGGCGCTCTGATTTTTAGATTCATGGACATGGTTATGGCCCTGAATGACCCTTTTTGTCAGCACCAGTAGTCTCTATGGGTCCGTACTGCGGACTCGCTGTGTGCACAGCACTTCTGATGGTTAGTACATTATGGAGCTCTATAGGCACAGTAATACAGACTATAAACCCGTCACGTGCCTTTCTGACAGCACATCACGTATAATGCTGCTCCATGTTCATACTACACATAAGATGAGATTTTACTTTTGCAAAAAAAAAAGGCTCACTTGGCTCACATTGATAAAAAATATTGAAAATACAGTAAATTCTAAGGGCCTATTCAGACAAGCATTTCTTGCTGTTAGATTAAGACTTCTAAGCAACGTTGGCCACAAATCTGGTTGTTCTGCCAAACCTTAGCCTTATTCTACCCCATTTTCCTTAACGTCCCTGTTAATTTAATGGGGTATTCCCATCTTGGACATGAAGTTCTGGATATGCCATAACTATTTCATAGATGCAGGTACCACCTTTGTTTCGCCTAGTGTGCAGTCGAGCACACTGGAGAATGAATGGAGAAATGACCGTGCATGTACATAGCCCTCTCCATTCATCTATGGGAGTAAGCTGAACAAGTGGTAGTGACAGTAGAGAGCTGTGCATATCGTCTCTATCTATTCTCTGCCTTGATGCCAGCACAACTCACAGGCAGTATAGCTTCAGCAGGTCTTCTTTCTCCACATAGGAGAGACCCCACCTCTGGGACCAGCACCTATCACACATTTATCACATAATCCATGGTTACTTCATTAATGTCTTAGATGAGATCTGCCCATTCATGGTATAGTCACACTTATCGGACATGCAGCAGATACTCCCTATTTATGTCGGCTCTATATGAACAGCAGCAAAGTGGTAATCTAAGGATTTTCAATGTGAAATTCACCTTGTGCAATGTTGAAAATTTATGTAATAATCCACGTGTGAAGTGCACAGACTTAATGAATCCCCAACAGGATGCAATTTGCTAGTTATGTCCTGTGTAGACGTACCGATATTCTACACTGTAAGAGGCCTTCCGTGTGTGTGTGTGTGTGTATGTGTCTCTCTATCTATCTATCTATATATATATATATATATATATATATATATATTTATATAATATTTTTTTTTTTGTGCAAATTGGGAAAGTCTTGTATGCCAAGTGTACAAGTTATATAATGGTTGTGGATTTTTCAAGTTCACTACAAGCAGACAGATGTGCAGTCTGAGTTGGGACCAATTTAAGGTGGATTCAGGAGGGAGGGAAGTTACCAACTACCATTAAAATGAAATGGGACTTACTGATTGACCCATCCTTAGGATAGTTCATCAATTAAAGATTGGCGGGGGTCTGACACTCAGGACCCTGGCAGATCAGATGTTTGAAGTGGTTGCAGCATCCGGGTGAGTGCTGCATGCTCTTCAGTAACGCTGCAGGTCATGAACTAAATATTGTCAGGGGTCCGACAGCCGGGCCCCCTGCAGATCAGCTGCTTGAAGAGGCTGTAGCATCCACTTGAGTGCTGCACCTACTTGCAAAAGCACAGTGCCATACATTATTGCAGTGTCTGTGCTTGGTATTGTAGCTCAGCCCTTTCACTTGAATGGCACAGCTGCGATCAGGCCCTATGACTGATAAATGTGATGTGCCATGGCCTGCGAAATGGAAGTTGTGCTCAGGGGGCGCTGCTGCTGCTGCTGCTTCAAGCAGCTGATCCATGGGGGATCCTGAGTGTCAGATCATCACAAATCTTTGACCAAATCCTAAGAGAGTCCCAAAAAACCCTTTAAAATCTTTCTTCATTTTAGGGTGTTTTGTAGACTTTGATATCTGCTGCAACTTCCTTGTGGTAAAGGAGTTAGTGAAATACATGTCCTATTACCTACTACATATTACACGTGCTGATTTTGCTGGGCACGTCCCATTTCAGAGACAGTCTCTTCAGTCCTGGTAAAATGGTTGCACACGTATTTTGGAGAGCCGGACATGCCTAGAATAGTACTTGCTGATTTGTGTGTTTTGTACATGACTGCAGCGTTCAGAGCCTTGTACGTGCAGGCTGTACGTCCTCTGCATGCTGCCATACACCTTAGAGAGCTCCTGCACTCCTGAGCCGGCTGCTTGTACAGCAGCAGTAAACCGTGTCTACGATTGAGATCTCCTGCTGCATTATTAATGGCTGTGCTGCTGAATCCTTTCCAAAAATCCTTTCCGCCAAGTGTTGTGTATCCTGTCATGTGTGTCTCCATCACATGGCGTTTTCTGGCTGCTGTTCTTGGAAGGGAAGTGGATTCATTCTTTTCATTTTCAGTAAATATCTTCTGTGAAATAAATGTCACGATTCGCTCTCAGGAGTAAAACCTGATCTTATGAATTGTGTGGTTTGTCTTAAGCCAATGTTTAAAGAAGTACTCCAGCAAAATGTTTTGTTTTGCCTATATAGCACAGCATAGACTTTTATTTAATGAGGTTTTATGGCCCCAAATCCAATTTTTATACTGATGACCTATCCACAGGGTAGATCACCAGTATGCAATCTGTCAGGGTCCAACCCCTGGACCCCACGCGGATCAGCTGTGAACCTGGCCTTAGAAGGGTTGTCTGTCCAGATAAAATAAGTATTCCATATACAAATGATGTTGTGTCATTTAGTTTTACTTTCATGGCAAAAGTGGTTTAGTAGCCTGTAGTAGGCGCTCTTAGCCTGTGGCTTGGGGTTGACAGGCCATTATGGGTAATAGCACATGGACAATTACATGGCCGGCTTTTAGCGCAGCATTTAATCAGAAGAGCGATGATGCATAGTAATGAACTAGTCGGGAACCAGCAATTGCAGATTGTATAAATGTTAGTTCCGAGTCTCCGTTCATTATTCTGCTTCAGTGTGTTGGCCATTGAGCGTCTGCGCTTTAATGTGAAATTACCCATAGTCTGTGCCGGCTGCAGGTGCGACTGGACCTGAGTGTGTGTGAAAGAATAATGGAGGAGATAAAGAGTAGATTTATATGACACAGTAGCCAAGTGATTGTACTTCTGGTAGTGCGCCACGTGCGAGGTCACTGTGGTGGATCAGTTCATCTTATACCAAATAGTGCACAATAGCTAACTGTACTGTACTTTTTGCTGTCTTTGATAAGTTGCTAAGGAGGATGACCTTTCATGTCCTCATGCACATGTGGTTTTATATACCGCTAGAAAGCAGACAGTGCGCTGAATTCAGCGCCGTTAGTTTTCTGCCCATCATCAGAAGGGGGTTCCTCACACCCCAGCTAGACTGTCAGGAATGCTCTTCTGATGATGGACAGAAAACTAAGAGCACCGATATCTCCAGGCCCGGGGCACATAACTGAATTCAGCGCACTGTCGGCTTTCTAGCGGTATGTAAAACCGCATGTGCCTGAGGACATGAAAGCTCCTCTTTAACTAATCCTGTGTCTGATCAGTGTGAGTGCCCACCACAGACCTCAACAATCATAAGAATGGGGTTCCATGACTCCTGTTTGCATGGAAGGGCAGACGAGCATGCCCACTACTTTGTTCCTTTTAAAGGGAACCTGTCAGAGTGATTTGGGGCATTAAACCACTCACAAGTCCTTATGGGCCAATGGTTTAGAGTCTCAAATTGCCCTGTTGTAAAGCCATCCGTGCTCACACTGAAAATAAATTAACAAAAAAAAAACCCCTTACTATTCACCCCGTGGCTGTACTCCTCACACCAGTGTCGTTCTTCAGTGTGCATGCACCGGACCTCGGACACTTATGCGATGAAGCTGTGGTGTCCGTCCTTGGCTCCACTAAAGAACTGTGCAGACAGCGGGACCACCGGAGAGGAGTCCGATCAGACTCCTCTCTAAGTAAGTATAAAGGTTTGGTTTGTTTTTTTAAATGCGGGCACAGATGACTTTACAACAGGGTAATTTCGGACACTAAACCCCCTGTCCATAAGGACCTGTAGGTGGTTTAGTGTCCCAAATCTACCTGAACAGCAACAGAAACATTCCTGGTACTAATGTCAACCATGTCCATAGGCTTCCTATCACCCTTTCTTTTGTTGTGGTGGAATAATGCAGTCTGCTTTGCTTTTCCATTTAGAGGTATCCACTAATTGAAAAAATGTATATAGGGGCAGTATAGGTTTATTATATAGGTTTAAGCTTATGCCTATATACAGGTATACACTAGGAAATCCTCCTGATGTATTATTTACTCAGACCCTGAAAAACTGCATGTAAAGCTACCCTGCTCACCCTCCTAAACATAGAGGCAGCGTTGGTTAGGGGGCACCTTTAAAACTTCCTTTAGTTTGTGGTTGGCAGTGAAAGCAACAACTGCTATGATCGTGATCGGCTTACAAATGGGGTTGTCGCCTTGACTTCTGTGTTGGCTTGTGTTTTCCAGTATGTTATAAGATTGTAGATTTATTTTCCCTAGCGGATGACGCTCTAAATATTTCATGTCATGTTTGTTCATGAAGGGGGAGGGTGGCAGGATAGCACCAGGGAGAAACAAACTTAATGGATTCCGGGGTTATAGGGCCGACGCAATGTAATCTCCAGAAATAATAGAAATTCTCATTTCATTTGTTTTTCAGTCCAAAGACAAAATGATGAGAGGATCTCGGCGTGGCTGCGTCCGCCTCAGAGTAAGTACAGTCACTTTTTATGCTGATTTTTACAACCTCATGTTTTTTCTGCTGTTTTCTGTGACCCAGGTCTCTTCTGAATATCTGTAATGGCCAGTGAACTCTGAGTAGTCTTCCGCTCTCCTGGTCAACATTTCCTGTATGGTTGACCATTCACGCAGCATATGAGATATGGATTGTCCCCAAGGGCCGACCATACGTGATTAATGACCATAGTCAGGAACTACAGTGTCTTAGCGTGCAGCTGCTTTATTACCATGGTACGTGCAGAGCGGGGCTCACTACTGGGGCCAGCCTGTAATAACTGATTCTTTCTAATGGTAAACACCAGCAAAACCTTCATTAACTCCCATTACATTTTACTCTTTGGGCAATGCATGTGTTGTTAGAAGGGTCTCCCAACAATAATCTGCTCACTGAGTGTCCCATTGTTGGGAACCCCAGAGATCAGCTGTAATCCATGGGGGTGTCCCAAGGTATATTAAAGGGGTTGTGCTGTTATGGGCACATATGTTCGATTGCTGGGGGCCTGAACACTGGGTCTCCCAGTGATCAGGAGGGCAGGGAACAGAAAGTCCCCCTAAAGCTTCCTTGTGAATGGAGCGCTAGTGCACATGTGTGAGCGGCACTCCATTTACTTCTATGGGGCTGCTGGGACTGTAATATCTGGAAGCGCCCAAAGCCCCATTGAAGTGAATGGAGCGCCAGTCACACAAGTCAGTGTCCCGGCATAGTGTACGGGCTGGTAAATCCAAGACTTGGTTAGTGTAAAACCAACCTGTAAAGGGCCTAGACGTCTGCCATGTTACAAGCAATAAAACCGCCTGGTTCTTATGTACTTGCTCTACATACAGCTGTAGCGCAGCGATGTTAAGGTTCTGCTTTTTTTTTCCAACAAACATATGGGCATTTCCAGGATACCTCAGATCAGGATCTTTTCTGTGGTCACCTGGAGAGAGAAGCCCTTGTAAAGCGGACACTGTACATAACAGCAGCCATTAATATAAGGCCCAGGTCCGGATTTTTTTGGAAGTGAAATGACCGGTCCGCTCCAGTCTTGTATCATTTAGCTGTGACTGTAGAGGGATATCAGCAGGTTCCTCCGTTTGTCAGCTGAGACCACTGGGTAGATCTGAAAGCTGTGCCTCTTGCCCAGAATGTAAAAAAAAATGGCTGCATTAAAAATAACTTGTACTCACCAGGTAATTTCTCTGTCACATGGTCAGAGTCTGACCACAGAGGCCAGTGATGGGCGCAGTGGTCATGTGTGGGTACAAGACTCCTGGTGTGTGGCGGTGTTGGAGCAGCGGTGGAATTTTTGTGTAGTGTAGAAGTAATCTTATTGCATTTTCTGCTGTGCAGCTATTTTTTAATACAGGACAACCCCTTTAAAAGGATTATTAAGAGACCTTGGTGTAATGTGCAGTTTATGCTGAAATAATACTTCCATAGAGTGATAGCTAGGTGGCAGAACTTCCATCTGAAACGCAGCAACACTTGTCTTCATCCATAGAGGAAATTCATTGTCAGCACTTAGTATTACAGCAGGAGGTTTCCAAGGAATGCACATCTGTATGTATGTATGTGAGCCTGCGTGTGTAGGACATCATATTTGCACATGTTCTCCAGTGGGCAGAGTTTGATGTGAATAATGTTATTTTAGTGCAGATTGTGGCGCTTTAATATTAGCTGTAAAGATGGTGCTACCAAGAAAGTGCTGCTTTAATAAATCAATTTAAATAATAATTTTAATTATTTTCTTTCCTTCTTGTTTCTTTTCTCAAGCAGGTCTGTGTAAATCAGAAAAAGGTTACTGACCTCGGCTTCAAAATAAAATGATCAGTTATAATATTATAGAATTATTACCATTGTATAATTAGGGGTCATTCACACTACTGCTGGTGACCGTCAGTAGTGTCTGTTGCTATTGTCCATTACAAGATTTTAGCAACAGACACTATCTGAACCGTCATAAATCTGTTAAAATTTCCATTCATTTCAATGGAATTTTATCTGGTGTCCTTTAGTGACGTTAGTGTCAGTTTACACCCAATCCGTCACATGCTGTTTTTTTTTGTTTTTTTTAAACAGACACCTTCATAACGGAATCCAATGGTAGTGTGAACCCTGCCTTAGATGTACAGTGTGTTACATACATACTTTTATAAGAATCCATTAGAGGATGTTTACTGCTTCTGTCTGACCCTGGCTGTCAGCCATTTATGGAGGAGTCAGAGTCTGGCTGTGGAGAGAGAGGAGTCGGTGGTTTGGCCAACCATCCCCATAGCCCTGATATAAACAAATGTCCTTCATTTTTGGCTTCTGTTTTTTAGTGAGTCAATTGACCAAATGCAAAAAAAGTGAGGTGCGTGCACCTAACCGCAGAAGACCGAGTTAGGTCACATGACTGACAGATGGCTGGAGATAAACTACTGTCTGTCTTCAGAATCTTTTATATGAATGCAGATAAGACGGTGGACACACTGAGTAAAACTGGGAATGTGTAAATTTTGTTGAGTTATTCAGATTCTTAGATTTAATAGTTGGGCTGTCCAGGGACGATGTCCAGATAAACCATGAAGCATTGGTGATCTGTCACCTCCCCCGATAAAGGGAGATGCACCCCACTAGACTCTGGTAGGAAGGTTCTCTCCCTGTCCTGTTGTATATAGACACAGCCGCTCTGTCACACATACTGTATGTAACAATCTGCTTGCTGATACTTTTAGGGACTCTGTGCCCCTTCTTCAGATCAGGACAGGTGTATGCCATGTGTGGAAGTAATTCTTGCATTATCCTGGTCCTTTCTCCTGTAAGGTTCTGTCTTATTACCTAAGGGATGTCGCTCCGCTTGTTAGGGTACCCTTGAGGTTAGACCTTGCTAGTTATCGTTCTGCCGAATCATGTCCTGCCACGAAAGCTATTCTATATATAGTGTAATCCTCTGATGCCTAGAAGCGGTTTACGATTTTCTTAGAAAGTTCCCTGGAGTTTAAGCAATTGTGCAGGATCTGATATTGATGTCCTATCCTGATCAGTGCAGGGTCCCAGTATTAGACCCCCACCGATAATACTGATGGCTTCTAGGTTCCATTTTTGTAAACTACAGTGTTTTTGCTTTCTTTATGTATTTTGTCAGATTTTATTACATTTATGCAGAATATACCTACTTGGTGCTGTGAGTGAGTGCCTCTGATTGGCTGAGTGAGATCACATGGCTATGTCAACTACCCTTTTTGGTATGTTAGCTGCGTCTGGTTAAAACTAGGAAAATCCTGCGTAATTCTCCATCTCGGAATAGAATTGTTTAGTTATACCAAATTATGGAAGGACTGGACGACAACTAATATGGCCACTTTTGCTGCTCCCTTAGGTGGTCCTCCACCCATCGGGTACAGCGGAGTGTAAAAATGACACCCACTCTATACTGAAAATCTGCACCTGTTACATACATAGTGTAGACTTTGGTGCAGATATAGCCAGGGGTTTCATGCTTTGCATAGCAATGTATGAAATCTGCTGTGAAAATTTGCAGTGTTTCCACAACAATAGGGGGCAATGCAGTTTTTTTTTTTTGTTTTTTTTTTCCTACTGTAAGTGTACGTGCACATGATCTAGATTACATCAAGAATATAATATGGAAAATCCGTTCCATAATCCATCAGCATTACAGTCAGAGAAGTTCTATTTCTCATGCATTTTTCTTTTTGGATTTTAAAATTTGCAGCATGTCAGTTATTTTTTTGTGGTGCGGATTTTATCAAAAAAAAAAAAAAAAAAAGGGAGAGACTTCAAAATCCGCACATACGTGTATATAAATCTGTACCAACCAATTGTCGCTGATTTTCTGCATGTAAATATGCAAATTTTGGTGCAGATTGTAAATGCTGTTCAGGTACTTTTCCCCCGAGGACAAGCTGCTTGTGAAAACCTATTTACTTATTATCCTGTACCTGGTGTTGGCGCAGATTCTATAAGTTGTGAACACCCCCATACACACTGACATTTCCTACTTGCATACCTTTGCATGGTTAGACTCAGATGACTGGTTAAACTGGTTACAACTATTCGGTAAGACTTGATGAAATAAGCTTATCACAGGGATATCGTGTACATTTGTAGCCCTATAACCTGCACTTTGCAGTCTATTTTTGCAGTGGTGCTCTGCCAGGACGGTGGTCATGTGTCATTGCTGCCCTCGTAGATTTACTCACTGTGGTGCTTCAGGAAGCTAGCAAGATAATTGCAAATTCCTTCCTATTGCTGTGTACGGTCCCCCCTCCTGGCTGCTGTACTGCAGTGCTGTAGTAATACCGTATGTACTGCTGATGTCACTGCTACTCTGCTCAGCAATCTGCTCTTTGTTCCACAGGGGGCCGTGATTGGTATTGACGATGAGGACGACAGCACCTTTACCATAACAGTCGACCAGAAAACCTTTCATTTTCAGGGTGAGCAAAAAATATCTACCTGCTTGTTAGTGTTGTGTGCCACGTCTCTCCCTACGCCAGCTCCTGCCCCTCGCCTGTAGATACTTGTGCTGGGATGGGATAGCCTGCTCGCTCTGCAGTGGATAAGCACAGAGGACTCCAGGCATTTCCTATTTTACAAGCTGACTCACGGAAGACAACTCTGCATTGTCAGACTCGCATCCACTCTCCGCTCGCCTTTGAGATGAGGAGTTTGCTGGGGAAAGTGCCCACGGAGCCTTTGTATGGGATGAAAGCCAGAGCCAGGCTTTTTTATCTTGTATTACTTTACCTGCTGTTGCCTTTTTAAGGTGGAGTTTTGCTTCAAGACTTCGAGTGTCTTTTTTTTTTTTTCTTCTCTCTTTCATCTGCACTCCTTGTCACCATTTCTCTGCTTTACTAACCATTTCCGATCATAACTTCACAAATCAATGCCTTCTGTTACTGCTATGTTTCGGCATTGCATGCTGTGGCTGAACCGTAGAAAGGGTAAGATGTAACTGTTCCTGTAATCCGCTCCGTGCACCAGCCCGCAATGCACATGAATGCAGTCCCGGGACTTTACATGGGGCATGTGAAATAGTACCTAATGCTTTTATTGTGTATGGAAATCAATGTCTTCCTCCGTTCAGTATATGACAGGAGCCTTATGTGTATGTAGAGGATTGGGGTTCGTTCACTTTTATTTGTAAGAGCTAGATCATGCATTAGGACCTTTGTTGTGTTGCGGTGCACTTACTGCATTGGTTCTACTGCCTGTCAGCAACTGCATAACAGTCCCAATATTCTCCAGGGTATAGTTGTTATATTGTACATTATAAAGGTGCTTTCTGGAATATGTTAATAGGATATAAAGGGGTTCACCTTAGCATTTTCTGCTCTACTGTTTGGGTGATGTGTAACTACTACACCTACATATTAATACTGTAAGTAAGGCCCTACTCACCTGCATTATGTGAACATGTATGTGGTGTACACTGGGGGACTCCTAGTTTGTAAGCAGAACAGTCATAGGCCCCCATTCAACTTAACTGAGGCCACAAGAGTGGAACTGCCATAGGTTACCATTATAATTCGCACCAGAAATATAGTGAGGTATAACAAATATGTCAGTCTGAAACCCCCCCCCCTGCCCTCTCTGCACACAGCTGCACAATGTGGCGAGCGAGGCACAGAATGGGGGTTGTGGTGCACACAATGCAAGAAAGGGCAACATCACCCCTCTATGCTAGAAAACTGAATGCCCCCCCCCCATCGTACCCAGTGGTCAGTATATCCCTATGTATGGCTTACATAAGATGGGGAATATTCCCAAACTATATCAGATGGACATAAGATGTGAACAGCATCTTAAAGGAGTTCTCCTGTAGAGGAAAAACGTATGTGTTTAGCCCTTACCAAGCTTGTTATATAAGAGGCAATACTCTTCTCACTGCTTACCATCCACTCCCAATTTCCATACCCCCCCTCCCCGGTCTCTACTTCCTTTTCCTGTCTTGACACACAGGAAATACCTGCTCAGCCAATTACAGGTCAGCCAGCTTTGTAGCTTGTGATTTGGCTGTGTTGTCACTTCCTGTGTGTTGAGCGGGAGCAGATGGGGGACCAAGATGGGCGAAGTAGTGTCTGATGGGGGACCAAGCAGCGTTGGTACAGGAGGGGAATGGGAATGGGAACATGAGTATTGCTTCTTTTATATGTTTTTGGGGTTTTGCCTTGAATCAGTGGTTTTTGGGCTACAGCCTTTATATAATGGCCTACTTGGACATTAACTTGTGCAAGGCAACTTAAGAGAACCCAAATGTATCAAAGAGGCTGGATGATATTCGGTGTATATGTAAACAGTTAAGTCTAACTTTGCATTGGCCGGCTTACTTTACGCCACAATTTTGTGCCAAGTTTTGGTACGTCTTAATTTATACCTTTTTCCAGGCACAAATTGCACCAGAAAACCAACATAGTTCGTATGATAACTTTTCCCCATTGTGCCCATCCAGGCTCATGATTTAAAGGGATTCTCTACTTTGGACAATCACGTTACAATAAGCAGGACCTCCAGACATCTGTAAGCTGTGGGTAAACCTAAACCTGGCAGGAAGTGTCCAGTTTCCATAGTGCACCATCGCAGGGGAAATTTAAGTATTACACCGTGCCCATTCAAGGTTGCTTATGTAACACAGGAAGGATTGGTCATCCAAGATACTCTTTGCAGCTGCCCTCTACTACTGTGCCAAAGATGAGAAAGTTATTAACTCTTTTAATTTTGTTAGTATAAAAGGTCACAAATGGTGTCTGTGACAACTTTAACATGGGGGAGCTTTAACTAGAGGTGAGTCCTGTACAATAGGTGTAGTTTACCTCGAGAAAACTTGTGTTATGACCTGTTATTGTGATGGCTTTGCCACCAAAAAAGGGAATGCACCAGCAGAATGAGGAGTATGATGGTTACAGTACTGAACACCAGACTCTTTGCTGTGCTTTGGACTCTTCCAACATTCCCTCATCACAAACCACCTTGTCAGCCTATTATTACATGATCCCCAATGTATAATATTACTTTTTTCTATGTTCCCGTCATCCTGCAGCCAGCATATTGATCTATTGGCTGCCTTATAATATGGATTGAGTACTTAATTCTTATGTATTTGGGTTAATACAAGGAAGCTCATGGTGGGCCAGAAACCATTGTCATTAATCACAGAATGTTAACCTATTTATTAAAGGGATCTGCAACCTAAATACAGCGCCTTCATGGAAATGAATTATTTGCAGGTCTGGATTTATGTCAGAGCTTGTCCAAAAGGGACTGTTTCTTAGGCTCTGTTCAGACCACATTTAGTAATTAACTTTGACTGTGCTCTTTGAAGCAATCCATTAAAAATATCAGCTGTTTCAGCCACCGGAAGCCGTATACTTGGTATACCGCTAGAATGGGATGGAGGCTGGGCTGCAGTACCAGGTGCCACCACTACAGTGTACAGACTGGAAGCTGTATACAGAATGTATACCACGAACATTCTGATACCGAGGACCTATCCAGTAGAAACGTCATCAGTATCCATTCTCTTCACATCCTGGACAATCCCTTTAACGAAGACTGGTGAAGGATCTACCTTAATTATGAAGAATCTCCGGCCTCTTAAAGGGGTTTTCCAGCTCCAAATCAAAGTTTCATACGGATGACCTATTCACACGATAGGTCATCAGTATGTGATCACCCAGACCCCACAAAGATAATCTGTCCTGGTTGTCTCCGGGTGCCAGAAGCTGCTAGTGGATTGGCAAGTAATAGGATTGGCGCTGCTGCCCCATGCACTGCATAGTGGTCGTTCCCGTGAACTGCAGCGTCACTCCTATTACATGTATTGGAGCAGTGCTACACGCACTCTCCGTCCACTAGCCGCTTTCAGCACCTGGAGGCCCCCAGGACAGCTGATCGGTGCGGTGTGCAGGTGTCTGACCTCAACAGATTTCATACTGATGATATCCTGTGGACAGATCATCAGTGTGAAAATTCCATTTGGGGCTTGGCAACCAGTTTACCCTTTTAATAATGCAGGCACACTCCCATGTGCCACAATGAGTAGGGACTGGAATAGATTTCCTGTATAACTCCCGCCAGTTTTCTGGTGTGAATTATAATAGATTTGTCTGGCTGAGCTGTCCCCACCCTGGCCTGCTTGGTCTCCGCTATACCCACCCAAAATGGATGAGCTACAACTATTCCCATTTACACTAGAAAACTGTTGTGAATCATATCGTGTTTCTGCACATTCGAGCTGCACTGAAATTGCCAATGAGAATTAGTGTCCATCACTGACTCCCATTGGAATCTGCATCAGGTCTTCTGTGTAAACATACCCTTAGAAGTACAGGTCAGAAGTTCTTCCCGGTATGTTTGCTAAACATACATGACAGACATGGTAAGCGCCTAGGCTGGGCCCGGCCGTACACCTAAGACATGTCATCCAAACACATACAGCCTATAGCTGTTATTCTCTATATACGTGCATGCATGGTTTAGCTGGAACATGTGTTCTGCATGGGGAGAGGGGAGGAATCTACTGCGAGACCCCTCTGATAGTAGCTTATCTCCCATCAGGACATCTGTTGAGGCAGAGTCAGGACTCCACTTGACACTAGATAGTTAATCTAATCTGTACAGGCAATTTAAGACTGCCTGGTTGTGACGTTTACATTGCCTGACAACACCAAGATAGGGATTCCTGTACACTGCTGTGTTATATCAGCAGATCCTTTCCCCAGAAACTTATTGTTTGTGGGTGACCCATGGCTGACAACTTACCGTGCAGATCTGGTCATTGTCTATCACCTCTCAGGTTTTCCTATCTTACACAACTTGCTGGTGCCCGCTTGTTACCCTTCACTGATGAAATATTGCAGCACCCTGTAGTCTGTTTTTAAGACTTGTTTTTCGCTCTTGACTATATAAAGGAGATCTATTGGTTGTTTGCATCAGATTAGAGGGCACTGAGGGACCATCATGCAGATACAGTGTGTTTGTTTTATGGAGACCTTGTAATTGTTGTCTTGGCCTCTGCTCATGACTTGTCTTCAGCTCTTGTGAGGAGGACACTCGTCTTGAGGTATTCTAAGCCTGTGATATCTCCTCTTGGAGGCCCCTGCGAGGTGCAGTTTTGGTATCCTTCTGAGTTATACCTTTGTCTCTTATCACTCTCTTTCCTTCTCACAGCTCGAGATGCAGATGAAAGAGAAAAGTGGATCCATGCTTTAGAAGAAACCATCCTGCGTCACACTTTGCAACTACAGGTAAGAACTTCTGGTTTCTGCTTCTGATCTTATTAACATTGCAATGTGCTTGCGAGAAATATTTTGCTTCATTGGTCAACTATAGGCAGGATTTAAAGAGAACCTGTCTCGTTACTATCCAAACTGCTGCCGCTAGATGTCTGTGCCGCCCAGTGGTTTCTAAAGGTTATCCGCAAAAGCAAGGTTTTCTTAGAGGGGTTTTCAGGGACTTTTATTTTGATGACCTATCCTTATCCTTAGGATAGGTCATCAATATGTGATCGGTGGGTCAGAGACACCCACAGATCAGCTGGCTAAAGAGGCCGCAGCATTCGGGTGAACGCTGCAGCCATTTCAATGAAAACATAGCACAGTGCCAAACATTGTATAGTGGTTGTACTCAGTATTGCAGCTCACGGTCACTCACTTGAATGGGACTGAGCTGCTGCATGCGATTTGATGAATGTAATGTCATTGGCACATGGAGGAGGGGTCAGCGCTCTTCAAACAGCTGATCTGTGGGGGGTCCCAGGTTCCGTACTTGCTGAGCATACGTTGATGACCTGTCTTAGTGACATGGGCTGCTTGATTTTTCTCTTAAGCATCTCTACCTCCTTGACTGCGGAAGGTTATTGGGCAGGGATTGAAGTTGTGTTTTTAATTTAACAAATTGCAACTTCTGTTTTGTCTACTGTGGACACCTTTAACACAAAGCAGATGATGTTAACAGCTAGTGGTGGTCATTTGCAAAGGTTCCCTTTAAGTGCAGTACTACAATTTACTTCTTTTTAATACAGTGACTGACTTGTATTCTACCAACTACTTTGATGGGGTTTTTTTTTTTTCTCCCGGAGTCTCCTGACTATTGGGGAAACAAGTTACAGGAATGGCTTGCTGTTGGTCAGAGAGTATGTACCTTTTAAAGCATAAATATATATTATATATTTTATATATATATATTAATAAAACCTACAATACAAGAAGAGTAATATATATCACAAGGAACAAAATAGCACTATCACGCTAAACACAAATCCAGGTGCCAAAGACGAGGAAAGAACAAACAACAACAAAGAGTGGAGGGAGAGAGACGACAGGAAGAGAGAAAAGAGGGGAGGGAAAAATCAGAGACAGCGGAGGATACAGTGTCCCAGTGAGACCCAATGGCATCAAAGGCAACAATGGTATTATTAAGGGAGACAGTTAAAAATTCTCAACTATGGACATCTCTCATCCGGGCAACTAACTCAGACCCCATGGGGAGGCGGAATACCTTCCTCCAATGACAAGTAATGAGGGTCTTTGCGGCTGTGCACAAATAAACAGTTTAGATGTTTTCTTAAAGCATAAACTTTACAGCTAAAATTTTAGACAACTTTTGATTTTCTGGCAGTATTTGTGTCACTAATAAATTTTTGTAATATACTTTATTAACACATTTTGGCTCTTTTCTGCATTTTTTTCCACTCTTTCCTTTGCTTCTCTATTGAGAGATGTCCCTGCTGCTCACTGTGTACAGAGTAGGGGTTGTGTGAAATGGACAGAAAATGGAGGTGGGGGAGAGTCACTTCAAACAGCCATATCTCAGGCATTATATAACAGAGAAACTTGCTTTTGATGCCGTACAAAAGAATGGATTCTCCTTTTATATGACCGTAAGGTTGCAGTTCTATCTGTGTGATTTCCAGAGATATCACTGGTTGAAAATACAGTCAGGATTGGGATATATATAGGTAGCTGCAGCTGTACCTATCTCTGTCCCAGCTGTATTTTCAACCAGTGATATCTCTGGAAATCGTACAGGTATAACTGCAACCTTAGGGTCATATGAAAGAAATCTCCATAATGATGCTAGGTTCACACTAGCGTTAAGGTCCGCATGGGGACCTGAAAGACACAGAGCCTGTCAGCTTAAAAAGCAGACCCCATAGACTATAATGGGGTCCGCTGGGTTTCAGACTGTTTTATACTGAAACCAGCGGAGAGAAAAGTCCCCCTTGCAGGACTTTTCTCTCCATCGATTTTATGTGGAATCTCCTACAGAGACTCCAACGCAGGCGTGAACACAGCCTGAACTGCAGGGATAGTTCTCAATAGAGAAGCAACAGAAAGAGTAGGAAAAAAATGCAGGATTTCACAGAAAGGAGCCAAAATTTATGCCAAAGTTATGCTTTAATTATTAAGAGATTTATTCATAGTATAAAGTGACATTAAACCTGTCCCTGATATAAATCCTGTAGCAAATCCTCATGGACTAGAAGACCTCTGCTTGCAGTGATTGAATGTAAACCATAGTAATCTATTCATGACCTTGTGATGGGGACACAGGTGCAGGGCTCACAAGACAAGGTCAGGTTATTATTTCCTGGAGGTAACCAGTGTCTAAAGGACATTGAATGAAAGCAAGCAGAGATATTGAAAATCATGAAAAATTTAAACTGGACATCAAGTGAATGTTGGTTTTACTGCAGTGATCATGTAGGAATTTGATGCTGAATTTGTCAAGCAGATCATTTCTGATTCAGGAATTTGAAGCAGATATATATATATATATATATATATATATATATATATATATATATATATATATATATATATATATATATATATATATATATATATATATATATATATATATATTTTTTTTTTTTTTTTTTTTTTTTTGTTTGACCCAGAATTTGAAGCTCAATTTGGATTAGAATGCCACTGTCTATTTTACCTTTATTGGGCAGGGACAAATTCACGCAGACGGCATTCCCCCCCCCCCCCTTAAAGGGATTGTCCAGGGGTTTGTGAGCATGTTCTGACCCAGGGTCGTGTGGCTGGAATCAGGGAATCTGCCCCCGTCCCCCTAGTTACCTCTGCTGTGGGATTTGGGGGCTTTACTATAGCCTCCCAGCCCCCATAGCACAGGTAACCGATGAGGGATGGGGTGGGCAGAAAGCACCAGCACCTGAGTCTGGTTGGAACCAACCTGGAAACCCTAGGTACAACGTCTAAAAATCCATAAAGGAAGTAAGTAAATAAATAATAAAAAAAAAAAAATACTGTTTTTCTGAACTTTGGAAGATCCTTTGGTCCTCCTAAAATTTGTCAGCGCTGTGCTTGTTGACCTAGCCCTGTCTGTAGTTGGTCACTGCTTGTCCTGGTAGCAGAGCTGCAGTGTATGTCACATATAAGTATAATGTGGGCCGTGGGCCTGGAGACATTACTGCTGCCTAGTCTTTTTAGATTTGTCGTCTATTGATGTGATACATAATTTTGACTGTTTTTACTGAAAGAGAAGATAAATTGGCTTGTGACGTGTTTATGTTTATGGCATATTTTGCCATTCCTGGTTTTAAGTAGTTGTCAATAAATCTTACAGCGGCTGTCAAGGAGAAAATCATGGCTGCCGCCTTCCAAATATGCCGCCTCACTTTCCCATGTCTTCTCTCCATTTCTGTACTGTATGAAACTGATCCATCAAGTGAAGGATAAGGGGCCCTGAGGGACCCCGCTGACTATAATCAGGTCTGTCAGGTATCCTTTATTTTCTCACTGACCTCGCCAGATGAAAAGGTCTGGCTTGCAGGAATTTTTTTGGCCATGATTTGAGATGGACTCAGGCGCTGATGTGAACGTAGCCTTACTCACCCCTTCAGCTTGTGTTTCTCATGCATTGATTTCTATGGGAATCCATACTGTATTATTGAAGTGTATTGTGCGGCACCTTACCACATGCAGCTTGGTGCCAAGAAAAGGCTCTTCCTAAAACCTGTAAAACCTGCCCATGTGAACAAACCCCTAATGCTCCTGATTTGCATCACAACTGTAAATCCATTGTGCAGAACAGCAGGGGGGGGCTCCATAGTCTAGCCTGGCGGGGAAGCCTCAGCCTGGAGGTATAACGTCTTTTAGGATCTGCTCTGCTTTATCCCACAATCCAAAAACTTTGTTTATTGGTTCCCTATGAAATTTTCTCCATCGTCTGTGTCTATAGAAGAGTACGGAGTTCATGGCGGTTTCTTGGTACCTACCATCTACACATGAGCACCTAGGGGTGAGACCTATGTGGGTTCAGAGTATATTACAGTATAATACATTTGGGTAGAGCTTTAAAAATTCCATACACATGCATTGAAAATCTGTGGAAAGCTCATGATTAGCAGAAAGCCTGCAGATTTTTACCATTTTAGGCTGAGGCCCCACGTTGCTGGAACGCAGCTTTTTTTTGTTGCAGATTTTGCAGCGGTTTTTGGAGCCAAAGCCAGAAGTGGATTAAGCAGAAGGTAGAAGTAGAAGTATACGAACTTCTTATAAATTTCCCATTCCTTATACAGGCATTCTTGGCTTTGGCTCTAAAAACCGCAGCAAAATCTGTGACAAAAAAGCTGCGCTTCCGCAACGTGGGGCCGTAGCCTTATTGTATAGCGGTGTAATCTAATGTGAATCCGTTCCAGAATCCACATGCAACAAATGCAGATGTTCTGCAGCAAAACATTCAGCCTTAACCTATAGACATGGGTAAAAATGACCGAGCACAAGTTATTGATATGCGGTTTAGATGGCTGTTTTTGATCACGTAAGATGTTTTCTTGCAGTGTTGTCTATGCTCCTCCCTGCCTGGTATCATTGTATCTGATAGCAGCCATGGAGTGATTACTAAACCCAGCATGATGTGAATCAGATCTGGCATGTTCCCCAGTGTATTGCTAAACAGCATCATGTGACCTGCCCAAATCCAATGGACACTGATCTTTTTGATATGTAAGCTGCAGCCGTCCAATGGTTAGTCGGTGGGAGGCGGGCAGCAGCAGGTCAGCAGACGTGCAGAGGAAGTAGCTGGATGCTCTCATCCTGTAAGTAAAAAGCATGCATGTCGCTGGTGAGGATTTCAGGGCAGTGTGATCACAATGGCTGGGGAAGGCTGCAGCACTGTAAGTACCAGCAGTCCTCATCGTCATGTCATTGTTGTGTTATCAGGCAGCACGTGACTCAGAAACCTGAGAGCAGGAAAATGGAGTCTGCCCGAGGGGCCCCCTTTTCTGTCTGAGGTGATTGTGATGGGTTTATATGGCCTTGCGGGAGGTCATACAAGGACATGAGGTGTAAATGCACTGTATGGGGATGTATATACCATCTGCCGGGTTCTGTACTGGATGTTTGGGGGGGTGTAAGCTGATGTAGTTGCTGTTGTATTAGTGATATTGTGGTTCAGGTTCCTGTTCACTTCCTGTGAGAAGCAAATTTGTTTCAGAATATGTGTGTAAAGCTGGATTCACACGGACAAATTCGGGCCGGGGAACTCGATCTGTGTACTGGCCCGAGCCCAGCTCATTCAGCGTGTCTGTTCCGCTGAGCCAGGATTGGGCCAGTAAGTGCGGACAATACATGATCTGAGTTTCCTGGACCGAACTCTTTCATGTGAAACCAGCCGGAGGTTATAAGACCACACGGGGAAATGCAAAGTTTTTGCCTGTTACGGGAAAAAAAAACACTTCATTTTACCGTACAGGCAAAGTTTTAATCTCATCCACACATTACATTTTACCTGCGGTTTTCCCATAGACTTAAATGGGGTAAAGCAAAAATGGAAAATGCAATGAAAGCCGCTAGCCTTTTTACTTTGGGCAGCTTTAGCCTTATTTTCCTGCTCAGAATTGCGAGCAGAAGATTCACCGCATTCAGTAACAGCAAAGTGGAGGCGATTTTCACATTGTGAAAGAAATTGACCTGGGATGTGGATTTTCAGTTTCCTTTTCATCGTGACCATTTAGACTGCAGATTGTACACCTTTCAGTAAGGAAGATGAACTTTACGATGGTTTGTCCTGAAAATTCAGCAGAAATAAATCTGACAAATCTGCTGCAAAATGTGCTTGTTACATTTGCCGCCAATTTCACTGCATATTTGTCATGGCTTTCGCTCAGCGGCAGTATTATTTCACGTGCTGCAACTTTAAAATCTGTACCGCAGGTCAGGTTCCTTTTTTCTTACACTTTGCTGCTACTGTAAATGTGCTGGATTTTCCAGAAAATCTGCAGCGTATGTTTCAGTAGAAATCCTAAGGTGGGTGTGTTTTTTGTTTTTTTTTAACATGTCCATACAGGCTGTGATATGTATGTAGGGTTTACACCGAGGCACCTATATGTACATACACAACTGAGTAAATATATACAGGTAGTTTCCCTGCAGCATGTCCTGGACGACCGCTCTGTATGTCTAGGCTTCATACAACCATGTGTAGCGTACAGGTCAGAAAGAAACGGAACGGACGGTACCTGGATTGGTATCCTTGTGCTATCCGTGATTGTTACTGACCTATACAATGTGAATGAATGGGCCGAGCTGCAAAGATGGACAAGTTATAGCAGCGGCTTCATATTCTGTAGCCTGCACATATATCCATATATCCTATGAATATGTGTATAGGAATATAGCAATGATACGGTTCATATGTTACCGATATCCACAGTTACAGACCCATAACTGTATAATATACGACAATAAACTAGAGTCGTGTGCAGGAAGCCTCACATACATGCACTAGATAGCCACAGGTATATGAGCTCTGCTGCAGGAAATATTCTTTTATAGATATCTACTATATATGATGGAGCCAGTTAGTTTGTTGGCCAGATATTGGCTTCATTTGGTTTTTATTTGCTATACCTTTATAAACTTAATAGGCCTCTATCCCAAAAATATAGACCCCATTGCCAGCGTTTTTATGTACTTGAGTATAATCTATTATTCACAATTGTCGGCCAGTCGGGGGAGGCTGATGCTGTCCTGCTTTTAACCAACTTCTATTTTGTTAGCTATCCACCCCCATACACATGCACACTTGGATTGTGGTAATGTTTACATGCCCTAAAAGGGGGGAGGAAGCCACTACCAGACTCTTCCCAGTAGCTTATCTTCCCTAGAACAAAAGGATTGGTCAGCTAAAATCCAATGTGACTCTTCCTGCTGATAGGGGAGAGTCAGGACACACCTCATACAGATTACAAGGGGGGCCGGTCCAGCTTGATTGCAGTGTTTTCAAGTGAAAAAAAAAAATTTGGATTTTCCATTTTTGGAAGGGTTTTTGCAAGCCTAATGGAAGCGCAGGCTTCCATGGTTATTGGAAAATCCATTTGCAGGAAGTGTAATATCTCAAGATTTGTGACATTACAACACCAGCTTATGGCCTCTGATATCCGCTCATGTATAGCGATCACACTAC
Source organism: Leptodactylus fallax (assembly GCA_947044405.1). Taxonomy (NCBI): domain Eukaryota; kingdom Metazoa; phylum Chordata; class Amphibia; order Anura; family Leptodactylidae; genus Leptodactylus; species Leptodactylus fallax. The sequence goes on from CAMRHE010000874.1 coordinate 135,559, forward strand.
TTGTTAAACTAGTAAAACAACCAAAGACAAGGACAAATTTTAGAAAGTCTGCTATTTCCCCGCGCTGTGTGGAGCCGGCGATGGCCATTATGGCAGGTTCAGAGGCTCAGACGTCGGGCTGGCGGAGGTGTTGGGCTTGTGTAATATTTCTGGCTCTGAGCAGTAGTCATGGGATTGTGAAATGGGAAGTGATCCATTATTTATCAGTTCTTTACATTCCCGGTCATGTATGGGTTATGTTCCAAGGCGATGACGCTGCTTAATATGTATCTGAGTAGCATGCGAGTACACCACATCTGTAAGGTAGGGATACATTGGCTGTCCCGCCTTGTATACTGCCTCAGGTACTTCATCACATACCACTACATGACCTTTACAGAAGTATTACATGACTCACATAAGCAACACCATAAATTGTCAGCCCATGTGAGACATCATACCCATAAAAACAAAAAACAGGCCGAATCCTTGTCGTTGTTGTGGGAGGTTTCTTCATGTATGTTTACAGCGCTCCTATTACAATCAATACTCATGTAACACAGGAAAACAGTGTGGTCTAGCTGTGAAAATCTAACGTCATGACAGCCTGAGGATGTGTGATCACTTCTGAGGAGATTTGCATCAGCTTTGTGGTCAGAAATAAACTATCGGAGGGGTTTATGTGCAATAAGATCAGTCACTTACTAATGTAGTGGCTGCCGCTGAGACGCCTCTGTATGACCAAGCTCCTTGTTTACTGCTTAGATGTTGTCCTGTACTATGCACACATGGTAATCTCCTTTCTATCATGGGCTTTGGAGTCAGTAGGCCAAACCATTGACTCCCAATTCTGTAGTCTGACTCAGACTTGACTGACATCTATGGACCAATAGGAACAGTAAAGTCAGTGATTGGTTCCTATGTAACCAACTGCACATCTTATTATACAGTATCAATATTTGTATAATTGAATATATAATCCATTTTATTTTCACCCTAAATTGGCCACAACTCTAACTCCACAGCCCTGCCCCTACCCCTCCTTGTAGCACAGAAGTCACCATTGCCCGCTCTTGATCTATACTCCTCCTTGGCTCTACCTCTTCCCACTCTATCTGGATCATGTGTCTCATGCTGGGCAGTAAACTGCGTTGTATCTGAAGACGGAGTAATGCCACCACAGGTGAACTTGAGCATTACACGGTGTCCATTCACATTGGTGTGCTGTGTGTAATGCTGGACAGGACCGGTCCTCCAGAGTGGAAGTCTCTTTGTAGCCCCTCTCCATGTGACCATCCCATCTCAATCCGCTCAGATTCCTTGAAAGACTGTTTTTGTTTCCGAACTATTCAACCCCTTTAAGCAAAGCTCCTTTAATGTGGTATTTTCCTAAAACAGATCACTCTAAAGTACATAATGTAAAGATGAAACCGCAAGTCACCGATGCAGGCTGACTGCAAGGACTTCTGGGAGATTTCAGTTCTGATCTCTTAAGGATTGTAAATGCAGCTGTACAGTTGGTAACTCGGAGAGGTCGTCGATATAAAGTCCCAGAAAACCCTTCTTTATCTAGACTTTTCTGTAGTTTCATTCTGTAAGTAACCAGGAGAATAGTAAGGCTATCAAAGCGTGTTTGATATGGAGGACGGCCTACGGCGATCTATATTATCCATGACATTCATGCCTCCGTTGCAGAGATATTTGTTTGTTTCGCAATATGCAAATTAGCAGTCTGGAGCACCAAGGGCGGTTCTGTTGCTCCAAACTTCTGCCGCAGACACTGCTCTAGTATGCTCGCCTTCCCTCCTCCATTCTTGGACATGGCCAGGGGGTTATCCAGAAATCCTGCCTGGCCCTGAGTTCTCGCATTTTCCCTGGCATATTAAAGCACTGTGGAGCGTAGCTGTTTGGAGCAACCGAGCCGCCCTCAGTGCTCCAGACTACTTATTTGATTATCATGAAAGACCTGTATATCTCCAGCAATGGAGACCAGACACTTCTTGCGGGAGATAAGGTGTTACATTCAGACTGCTGGTTTAATACGCTTCACCCAGGTGACACTCCCTGAAACATCCAGCCCTGGAGATCCCCTTTTAATATTCCTATTGCTTTATGTTTACTAAGCAGGATTCATTTTGTATAAAGTGGTTTTTTTTTCTTTCCCTTCTGGAACACTGACCGCAGACTTAGAAGCAGAGACTGTAACACAAGTGAAGGGACATTGTGTACAGCGATCCATCGCAGATTACCAACTCGCCCATTATCATTACAATTCTAGATCTGAAAGGCTACAAGGAGGAGGCTGGCACCGGCCCACAATGCCAGGCTCAATCTAATAGTTGTTGTTTTTTGTGGTTTTTTTTTAAGAAGTTTTGAGTGGAATGCAGGGACTTTTTGTGCCTCCAACCATCTTGTCTAATGATCACAATAAGTGTTTACCAGGGATTTCCAAAAGAAGTTCAAGAAGCTGTTATGTACCGTATGGCTGAGAGAATCTGGCAAATGTAATATCATCTAATATCTCCATATAAATGGATTTATTTGTATGCATTTGGAACTTTCCCATTGCATGCTGACTCTGCAAACAGTGTGAATTCAGCCTTAGCCAAATGTTACTACCTTAAATAAGGTAGCTGCACTGGGGAGCTGAAGATCTTGTGCATGGCTGAGGCCGGGGCCCCACGGGGAGAGTCTAGAGAATCCCATCCACACATTGTGGAAAATTACACGCAATGGACATGCTGTGGTTTCCAAAACTGTTGCGGTTTTGGAAATCGCAGCGTGTCAATTATTCCTATGGAAACGCCGGCGATTTCCCTATAGATATAGTGGAAGCAGAAAGTCTGAAGAGAAAACCTCTGCAGACTTTCTCTGAAAAGCGCTGCGGGGAAAAAAATATAGTGTGTTGCCGCCGTGGTTTTTCCCGCAGCACTTTTATGCTGTGGCCTGCTACGTGGGGCCTTAGCCTTAAGGTGTTTTCTGGCCCCTAAACCGCTTTTAATATTGATGGCCTATTCACAGGGTAGGCCATCAGTATCTGATCATTGGGGGGTCTGACACCTGGAACCTACACTGATCCAAAGCTACTACTGTGGACAGGATCAGATTCAGCTCTGCTCCTGTCTGCTTAGCGGTGGCGCTGGGGATCTGCAGCTCTGTGCATTTTACATGAATTGGAGAAGAGCTGCTTCTGGCCTTATCCCCAGCAGTAGTTCCCAGGCAGATCAGCTTATCGGTGCAGGTTACTGGTGTTGGACCCACACTGATCAGATACTGATGATGACCTTTATTGTCAATAGTTGGTGATCAGTATAAAGGGCTTTTCCAAGTGTACTCGCCTCTTCCGCCATCCCCTGATACTCTAGTTCTCCCGTTTCCTGGTGTCTGACATACACCTGAATCACTTGGAGATGCCCACTTATCTAATCACTGGATAAATGTATGATTTCTGGGGGTCTGACCATAAGGACGGAGGTTCTCAGATCCCCTTGTGAATGTTTTATCGCTAGAACACTGTTTTCATCAACCCCATAGAAGATTAGCAGAGCGGTGCTGCACAAGTGCTCAGGGACCCCCATTCTCATGATCCGGGGGGATTCCAGCAGTCGGACCTCCCGCCATTATACACTTATCCTTTGGGTAGGTAACAAATATTGTATATGCAAAGCCCTGTTTTCTTATGTAATCTCCCCCAGTATATACAGGGTCAGGAGTCTCTCTATCTCGTGCGGATAATGTAATCCTTGGGATTCCAGGAATTGGTGCACTTTGTGTTATTTTACACTCATTTCTAGGTTTCAGTATTTCCTATCTATTGTTCCTATATTGACATTCTCTGCCATAGCTCGTCCTAATAAACCTCGATATAATAGCGTTGACACTGGGCCGGTGAATATAAGGGTCTTATCTGTTAATCTTTCTTATGTTATTTTTCCACAAATCCATGGTGCCTGTCAGAGAGCTCTCCCAGCTGTCCCACATATCGTCGCTCACGTCCACAAGCCAAGCAGCTTTGCAGCAATAAACCCCCGTATGGATGGATTGCAGTAGAGCGCATCATCCATAAAGAGAGCGGCTTGTCCTCAGGAATGGAGTCATTTACGCTGTGTGAGACGGGGCACAGGACTGAGACGCCACCGCCTCATGTATTATGTATCAGGACTAATGGCAGGCGCTGCTCACATGGCAAAGCGTAGAGTTTGCATAAAGATTCGACTCCTCCTTAGTCGAGTTGATTTACAGAATTTTTTTTTTTTCTATTATTAAAGTGAATATTCACAGTGATGACTTACATTATTTTCACAAGATCGCTCTGCTTTAGTCGCTCTGTCGCTTTCCGTGCTGATAGGACAATGACATAACTACTCGGGTACATTCTCCATTGACAGAGTAAGCCCCTTCAGGACACCTATAGAAATGAATGCACACGTGACACATGTGCTGCCACTTGTCCAGTCACAATAGAGATCTCGACTTTTGTTCTCCTTTAATCATGGATTGGTCACTTTAACGCCGCCGTCTCATTTCACTCATGCTAAGTCTGCTGTGTCACGTCATATTGCAAAACTCTTAATTCCATAAACATCACATTTTGCAACACGTTGTATAAGTTGCCATAGTCTGTCGTAAATTGTATAGCAGGAAATGGTATAGGGTATAGTTGTATTGCCTTTAACAGTGATCCGGCTAGGTAGTGTCAGCGGGGCTCCAGATTGCTCCGAAAATGGTTGCAAATGAGACCGCACAATGAAACGATATAAAAATTTCCATTTCATTTGGCACATATTGAGTAGCGACTCCTTTCCTCAGGGCTACAGGACTGTTTCAGGTCAGCCAAGTACGATCACAAAGCCGGTGCGCCCAGTAAAGTTCCCCACAATTCTGCCATGCAATGGGAGAAACCAACCCCGTACACAAACATACACTCAATGATGAAAGAAAAACCAATCCAGATAGAACTACAGAGCAAGACTTGCTGCAATCTGACATTTCTGTCTCAGGCAGATATGTAAGCCATTACAGGTGTGGTCCGATGCTGAGTCTTGCCACACGAGAGCATAAATGTGCTGTCTCTATACAAAAGGCTCTCAGGCTACTTTTGGGTAGTGTACCTCTTGTTTAGAGATCGTTGACTGCTAGACATTCCTCTACAACGCACTTGAAGACCTTAAGCCCAGTTGACAGACTTTGAGAGGGGATGTCACTGGACTGAGGGAAACAGGATGATGGTTTTGATGCTTTGGCCGCTATTTACACCTTTCTGACCTAGCTGCTGAGAGCTGTGGTTACATAAGGACACGCACACTCAGCAAACAGGCTTCAGATGACTGAGACCGACCACTAGCAGAGAGAATTGTTTGATCTGCCCACAAACACGAGCAGCCCTTGTAGTTTCCTTGTCCACCATCCAGACATAGGTGGTTCCTTCATTATTATATATAATATATCATTTGCGGTCTTCAGAATTTTGGCCGGGGCGATTCTTTAAAAAAAAAAAAAAAAAAAAAACTCCACACCTATTATGTTTTCCTGTGCTTGTCTTTGTACATTACATAGTATACATTATGGCCACTTCTGAGGCTTTATTATAAAGCTTTTATAAGGTAAGCTATTATATCTTGGCATCTCCCTGATCCCGAGCCTCTACATCTGGGCCTTTACAAACACTTTATTCATCCCTGATCTCCTCCCCTTTTAGTGTTGGCAGCAAAAGCTGATGTTCTGCCCAGTGTTTCTGCTAAGCTCAGATAGAAAAGGGATAAATGGTCAATATAATGAGTACCCGAGTATTTACGACCCAGCCCGTATCTACAGACAGGCTGCTGTAGCCAAGTTTGTGGTGCGCAAAGTTCAGGAAAAAAAAAACAGCAAGGAACCGTGCCAATACTGCTACGGATGGTAGTGCGAAGATCAATGTTCATTAAAGACGACGCGCTAGGGCGCACTCCTGATGCTGCTTTATGTTATAGGAATTTGCATTGTAGCATGGCAGGTTAAAACTGTTGTGAAAAAAAACATATAGAAACACAAAAGTGTACCGGAGCAGCTGACAAATATATTAATAGCATAGAGAAGGTTCCTTGTGTCACCCTGCCTCCCAAAAAATGGGGTAGAAAATAACGAAAAGATAAATGTACCGTCAAGTAAAACGGTACCAATACCAATTGTAGATCACCCTGCAAAAACTAAGCCCTCACATATCTCTGAAGGGGGATTAGAATATGTAGTAAAAGTTGGCAAAAACCATATAAATTTGGTATTATTGTAATCCTACTGACCTTTGGAATAAAGTTGACACGTCACAGTAAATGCATCCTAAAAATCATAGGCAGAATTGTGGTTTTGTTTTTTCAGTTGCATTTGATAAGTTTTTTTTTTTTTTTTTTTTTTTTGGTCCAAAAAAAAAAAATTCCTCCTATGGTTTTGTGGACACAAAATTGAATAGTTCTGGGTGGAAAAAGGAAATCTGGTAGGTGATGTTTAGCAATATCCTGTAGCAGTGTTGTGTGGTGTTACGTCGGCCTCCATGACAGCAGTGACGTGTCTTTGTGTTTAGGATAATTTATCCAGGGTTCACCTCCATATTTCCTGTATCGGTCAGTGTGACACTGTTTTACTTGCTCCTCCTGCATTGCGCGTTTACAACCTGAAATATAGACGACAGATTTATCTTCTCATCACCATTGTGACACCGATGGCGGGGATAGTTGTGTGCGGACTGTAGAAATAGGTGATTTACAATAATAAAAACTTGAAATATACTCAACAAACAAAATGGTGTACAATAATTTAAAAAAAAACCACAATAATATTCAGTAACAAAAACATAATATATAAGAATAACATTTGGAATGTAAGAAAAATATAATTAAAAAAATACAGAAAAAAAAAACATGAAATACTCAGTAACAATGTATAAGAATTAAAACATGAACTATAGAACAACATATAAGAATAAAAAAGTCAATGTGCAGTAACACATGGAGTTGATAAAGGGCTGAAACGCGTTATCCAATAAACCATTAGCTATTTATATCATCCTGGAGAAAGTGCCGTGTGAGCGCAGAGAACCTCTACTTGATCATTTCTCTAATAAAAAAAAAAAAAACATGAAACATGCAATAAAAAAAACAAATACAGTAACAAAATATGAACAGAAACCTAAAATCTGTGAGAATTAAATGCACAATAATATAAAATCTGCAATAATGAAAACATTAAATATCCTAAATAGCTATAGACAGACTGGTTGGCATTTGTGAAACATGACATGAATTCCTTACAAAGCCTCTTCCCAGACATCCCGTGGTGTTTGACTCTTGCCACCTTATTGGATAGAATGTGTGGTGCCATGTCTGTTCTCCAGAAAGCTCACCGTGTCACAGTGAACCCCTCTCTGCCATGCACTCCTAGTAATGCAGCGACGTCAGGGCTCGCACGGTGCGTGCTTAGCTGCTCCTGTGTGTGTGCGTGTATCTACAGCAATGTTTAGGTGCTTAGTAGCACACATGGGTGTTGTCTCTGTGAAAATCTCTACGTTAGCTGTGTAATAGGAGGATTTGGGGCTTTTTCTTTCCAAGAACTGGCAGAGCAGCCGTCTGGAGCGGCACCCCCCTCCCTATGTAGGATACGTGGCATACACAGCCGTTCTGCCCTTTAAGGGATGACACAGACATGAAGCTGCTGTGTGCTGCCACACTAGACACGAAGACGCTGGGAACTGGAGGTTTTTAGAAGGTCGGTGAAGGATTCTTAGGAATTTAATGGAAAAAGTTTTGGTACCGCTTTTCATTGCTGCGCAGATGTGTATGTGCCCGGCAGCTTTAGCTGTGCCCCTATATATCTTGTATATGCAGCGTCTCCCATCCTCTTCCATTGCATTGATTTAGTCTGCTATTTTGTTTGTTGCAAGGAAAGGGTTGTGCCCTATTTCTACATATTGAGCTTGTGGTTACACCCAGTCTGAGCCTTGTGTACACTCAGCCTCTCCACACCAAGTGAATAGGTTATTTCCTCTCCTTGGCATTGATCTATTTACAGTATCCTGTGTCCATGCACCTCCCGGCTGGAACTCTTATTTCTACGCTCAGACATGGAGTCCTGCGTTGGATGACTTGTTTCGCTTGTTCTCCTTGCTGTGAGTGCCTTGTGGTTCGCAGACAGTTTACTATCTCGTATCCATTTCCTGCTAAAGCCACATTACAGCGGCCTGGCTGTGATCTTACGTGTCAGTAACGCGCTCCCAGGCTTCTGTCTGGTTATTCTCAGTAATAGACCCAAGCTGTGACTCTGATTTCCAGGCACTAATTTAATGTTATGGTTTCTTCTTCTTTTCAGGGTGTGGATTCTGGATTTGTTCCAAGTGTTCAGGACTTTGATAAGAAGCTTGCCGAGTCAGACGCTTATCTGCAGATCTTAATTGATCAGATAAAGGTATGGCGATATGTTACACCACAATTTCCTCACTTCTTTTAGTTTTTCTTTTTTTCCCCCCCTCTCCGTGCTATAATGGTACACTGCCATTATATTCATAGCCTTATTCACGCTTTTTATTTATAGAGTATAAGTGTCCCAATGCTGGGGTCTGACCACTGGATCCCCCAGCAATTGGGAACGGGGGGCCTCCTTGTGAATGGAAACTTGTGTGAGCAGCTCTCCATTCACTTCTATGGGGTTGACAGGTCTGTAATCTCCAGCAGCGTCCGCAGCCTCATAGAAGTGAATGGAGATCCGTTCACATAAGCATTCATGTGGAAGGCTTTAGGGGGACTTTCGGTCCCCCATTCTCCTAATCACTGGGGGACCTGACAGTCAGACACTTATGCCCTGTCCTGTGCATATGGGATAAGTGTCCTTAAGGAGACAACCCTTTTAAAGGGAGTTGGTCACATGATTTTGCTTTACCAAATAGCTCTTAGTGCTTGGTAGGGCACTTAGCAGCACTTGTGGCTGTTCAGCGCATCTCCACTGCTGAAAAAATCTACTATAATCCTTTGTGGTGGTAAGTGCCACGAGGGACGTCCCATTGCTGGCAAGTGCTCTGCTGGTTAGTGCGGATTCACACCTTCCCCGTGCCCTGGTAGCTCCTGACTTTTTGACATTACAAGTCTCCTAATTGAAACTTTGCGTGTGGCAGTTTTGTGGCTCTACATATCTATGGCTGGACGTATGTTGAGGCAGGCCGCTCCTCCATCATATCTACTGACCCCTGGCATTTTACCCTCTATACGAGCAAGGGGTTAAGGTATAATATCTTCACTATAGTGTGCCTTGTACTGGGGTCTGTTCACATGGCAAAATTTGCTGCTGCTTTTGAGGCAGATTCTTCACCAAAATCACTGGCAGTTCCTCGTTTTGCAAAATTGTCACTTTTTTCCTTATGGACGGTTTCTGGGTTGCCAAAATGGTTAACGCTGTAAAATTTTGAGTCCATATATCTTGGTCATGTAATATTTTGTCTTTGTTCCTTGCTCTGGGCGGTTTAGCGGGTAAAGCATTTTTAATTGATCTATGAGTGATGTAGTGTTTGCCTCTGCCAGTTGTGCCCGCAGCTATTATATTGTCGAGCTGCACCTGTACGGCACCAGAATAGCACATGATCTGCATCTCTTTCATCCGGACGTGAACTCCCTGGAGACGTCCAGTTTGCCGTTTTATCTTTTTTTCTTTGCTCTGACAATCCTGTTTTCAATGTTTTATGTGTGTGACACAATCAGCCTCATAAAGGACTGGCGTGTTATGGACCTTGAATTTGTCCGCATGTAACACTTGTCCATATCACAAGGTCAGATTCCAGGTGTATTAAGTGAAGCTGAATGTTTTAACTGCAGCCCATAATGTGCAGAGCAAAGCGCTGAAACCCTGGGCTGAGCCATTACCCTAGCCGAGTAATTAGTCTTATTATAGAAACCTGTAGAACTGGCTGCTGCAGCCGGAGACCAGCAGTGTGTGCACGTCACTCCGGACTCTCTCACTGTGATATTACCCTGCCAGAGGTAGGTAAGTGTGGGGTACAGGGCTTGTTCCTGTATTCTGTTTCAGGCGCTGCTGCTGCCCCTTTAATCATCTGATTGTCAGACCTGATGTTGAGGACCTATCCTAAGGGTAGGTCCTCAACATGTAAGTCCTGGGAAACACCTTTAAGGACCAAAATAGGTTATTTTTAGTTTTTCCTTCATGTTTTTAGACTGTTGTAATTATTTGATTTTGTTGATTTCTGGATATTTAGGCATTGTTTTGGAACATGTGAATTTATGTGCGTGTTGTGTGTGGGTTTTTTGGTTTTTTTGATAATTTGTGCATTTTTCTTGATGGTGAGGACATGACTAGTGGCATCCCCTCCCTTCTTGGTTCCTGTCATTCCACAAGCATTTGTTCCCATAGATCTTTTATGATCTATACAGGTATTAATGTCTTGTCTTTGTGGGTTGGATTGTTCGGACTCCACTGATCACAAGGACAGAGGTCCCCAATACCCCTTGTGAATGTAGAGGTGGGGGATATGTGTGACTACTGCCCCATTCACTTTTACTGGACTGGCAGAGGTCTGTACTCCGCTATCGCTGTCAGTCCCTTACATGTGAATAGAACAGTGGGTCATACACAACTGCTTTATTCACATAGGGGACTTGGGGGCCGCTGGTCATAAGAAAAGGGGTCATACTAAGTCGGACCCCCCAGTGATTATACATTTGATACTAACCTGTAGATATATATATGATAAATGCTTATGGAAGAAAACTGCTTAGGTAAGCATTGGCCTTTCTCTGGTGCCGGCGTGTTCGCCATGAATTGCATTGTGCTGCAGGGGGTTAAAGTGACTTTTCTCCTCAAATGCCATTATTTTTCCTATTCACTGTATAAAAGGTGAGTAGCTGAATGTTGTGGATTTGACTGTGATCTGGAGAATGGGGGCTGACAAGTGCCCCATGTGAATGGAGCAGTGGTATGCCTGCTCATACAGAGCTCCATTCACTTCTATGGATCTACTGGAAGTCTTATAGAAGGGAATGAAGTATTGTACAACGTGCACTACTGCTCCATTCACGTGGGTACCCATGCAGCCTGGCCCCCAGTGATTAGACCCTTATCCCCCTACCCTGGCATAGTCTGTGACTAGTGCCGCCTCTGCAGCATTACACAACTTACAGGCAACTTTAATATTTTTCTATGAAAAAAAAAAAACGGCACCAGTGACTTACAGCTACAGTCACACAATCGCAGAACATGTGCAAGCAACTTTTATTGTTACAGGGAAACGTGTAGTGCATGCTTGTGAGCGGTGGTAATGCATGGATTCTCAGAATGTGGTTTTTTTCATCCTTATTGCTCTCTATATGAACAGAAGTGTACGCCATCCATCAAGTGACCCCCTACTACATCTAGAATCCATGCCCGAGACCCACAGAATACTAATACTGAATATATGACTCTCCTATTCTAAGCTTCACTTCAGTCTGTGCCTGGTGTATGGACTAATGTTTAAAGGTCATTTCCCGCTGAATTCTCTTGTGCAGTCATTAGAAATCCCTTTTGTTACGGGCCGACCATCTATAGCGGCAGTAATAGAGCAGCGGGAAGGTAGTATGGCTGCTTATAACTCCTGAATGTCAATGATCTTCCTCCTGTTGCTCAGCTAAATCATCATTTATCAGCCGGCCGCTCTGTGTATTCATAGGGTGATGCCATTTTGTTCCCTGTATGTTCTAGACAACAGCGCGCTTAGAAATAGAAACTTGGCTGCAATGTTAACTCTATGAGGGACAGAACCCTGGTTGTGTTTTCTTTGGATTTCTTACCATTATTGTAGAAGTATTTGTTGTTGTTTATTATTATTTATTATTTTTTGTAGTAGTTTTTATTTTATTTTATTATTTTTTGATTGCTTAATGAATTGCGGTTTCTTTTCAGGTATTTGATGACAAAATCCAAAACTGCAAAGATGATGAACAGAGGAAGGTAAGTAGTGAGTTTTGTGTCCCTCTCCCCCTTCACATAACGTACATGGCGTATTTATTTGAATGAATCAGCCGAGTATGCATGTATCGTGTGTGTGGATCAGTAGAGACAGGGGGTATAAGCCTCTCCCAGACACCTGAGAATAATCGGATCAGGCATGTTAAAATCAAATGGTTAAACCCTTATCTTTCTAACATCTGAGGAGCGTCCTGAGGCCCCCATACACAATGGTCAGCCGATCCCAGGTTTACATTACATTAATGTAATGTGTTCAGCTTAAGGCTGATCACCAGGAGTGTATTATGACTCTGTACGACTTCCCTCCTATATAGAATCTTATTATGGCACCTATAAATTTCTGTAGGACAGCACTGGACTCCACATGCCTCCCATTTCATATAGATCTTTTCAGAGGTTTTTATCTTGCGTACAGTTTACAAAAATGTTGCATGCTCTATTGAAGCAATGTTATGAAGCAATGTACCCTAGAAACACTTCTTCAGAAGCATTTCACAATACAGCGCTGTACAGAGCACCATACAGCCCCAGGTACTCTGAGAGCCTGTTTATAGCCATTGCATTGGGGGTCTGCAAGTGTCCCCCAGTGACCCATGTGAATAGTGAGTGAGCACATGCCTTGCCCTGCTCACTTCTATGGTAGTGTTGGAGATTGCCATCATGGAAGTTCCTTAGAAGTGTATAGAGCAGTGGCCGAGGATGCACACCACCACTATTTACATGGGGCACTTGTCATGATGCCAGTTGTCGGACCCCCTGTGATCAGACTCTTATTCCCTTTCCTGTGGATAGGCGATAAATGTCAACAGTGGGGAAAATCCCTTTTAGCTATCTGAACAATGTTTTGGAAAAAGTAGTTCATCTCGTCTTGGGTATATATGATAGAGATGTGCACACAGTTCCTTTCTTCGTCACCCAACTACAATGTATTCTTGCTTACGTTGTGCCACGTTTGCACCTGTAAAAGCCGCCTTGCTTTGGGAATTGCAGGCCCTGGTCCCATGATTTGGTTCCTCTCCCACTTGCTGCATCCACTGTGGAGGTGTCAGGTCACTTTAAAACACAGCTCTGTCAGCTTGTCTCCCGGCTGGGGCCAATACCTCCGCATAACTATTATTTATATTGGCGTGGTGTTATGTATGTCGCTGTAAGGAGGAGTTCAGCTCATCCCAGGGGAATTTACTGCTAAATGATCTGCAGCTGTTCTTTACATGCAGGATCTTCCTGAGGGACGAGTTATATATCAATTAGTCCTGGTCGTTGCATCAGGAGGCGCTGGCGGCTTCACGCTGCCATCATTAATTTATATTCAATAACATGGCGTTTTCCTATATTCCCATCCTCCGCCATGCAGATAATTGTCTGGCTGGGTACATTGGAGAGCTCGGGACTCGTCTTTGTGTTTCTTTGTGAATAATTTTTTTTTTTTTACCTCCACAGAAAATTGAAAATCTCAAGGATACCACATGTGTAAGTCCCTTTTTAACCTTTTGTGTTTTTGCAGGATTTTAAGAGCAGTGATGTCCTGTTGAACGTTCAACGGATTGTAGTGTTTGTTCTTTTATTTTAAAGGATGTGTTCACATGACTGAATTTGAGGTGAATTCAGCCTTAAAATGTGCTCCGAGTTCTGCCTGAAATTTCTGTTATACTAAAGTCTCAGTGGACCTTCTTTAGCTTCAGTTACTGATATACCTGATACAGTCCATGGACAGGAGTGGTGCTTTTTCTAGACAATGCCTGTCTAGAATGGGAGTTCAGGATTTACATATTGATAACCTGTTCTTCAGATACATCCTGGTGAGGGTTTGGCACCAAACACCCCTGCAGATCAGCTGATACTGGGAGCCTTGGCACTGGAACAAACATGGTATGCAGGGCCAGAGGTACTCGGCTGTGTGTAGCTCAGGTCCCATGCCAGTGTTATTCCCTGTGCCCCAAAGTCAGACATCCACCGATCTGATATTGATGATCTCGTTTAAGCTTAAGTCATTAATATGTAAATCCTGGAAAACCCGTTTAAGTGTGATGTCCATTAGTCACTTCCTACTGACTTTCCAACATGTTCCTACAGTATGTTTGGCCTAGCATTTGAGCACACCACCGCTGAATCCACATAAAATCGGTGGAGAAAAGTCCTGCAAGGAGGGCGGAAACCCAGCAGACCCCATTATAGTCACTGGGGTCTGTGAGTTTCCGTGTGTAACACCATTTTAAGCAGATAGGGTTTCCAGGTCCCCTTGGGGACCCGAAAAACGGAGGACAGGAAACCAAACTGAGTGTGCACCTAGCGTAAGACTACAGATTATATTCTGGTGTGATGGGTGTAAATGTGGGATATCTTTGGTGCACGTCACTTTCTGCACCAAAGATGCACCACAATGTTCCTACTGTGCCGCAGTCGCCATTTTTTATGAAAGGGGGCAGAGACCAAGATGGGACAGATTTACTAGAACACTAGTGTGAGCTACGTGTGAAGTCTGTGCCAGTCCCTGACAGGAATAGGACCTGTTCTGGGCTCACTCCTGCATTCGTGTGTATGTGTGGCCATGGAAATGAATGGGTTATTGTGCTAGCCATGAAAAACAAGACTAGCACACTGACTAAGGGCATGGTCACGTGCAGGAGACCTAAAAGAGCCGTCTGTCCCACAGCCCCAGTTAGGTCGCACTCAGACAGATCATATGTGATTTTGATGCTAAACCTCTTGAGATCTGCTGATATTCACTATAGAGCCATAGGGTGTTAAATGGCTTACCAGAGCTTAGATAATGATGACCTGTCCTTAACACCCTCACCTATGAGCCGCAGAAGGATAGACCATCGATATCCAAGTCCTGGAAAGCAGATACCACAGTGATATTATTTATGCTGCTCTGTGCACATGTCCTCGGGGTCAGTCCCGGCCATCTTGATAGCATTCTGTGTATTGCTTGTGTAGTAGATAGTACAGTAATGGCTGTATATTCCTGCAGAATGATTTATTGTGGTTTTTACCACTCATTTCCACCTCCTGACTGCAGCACCATGAGTTATGTGGATATCTGCAGTCAGGAAGTGCTGTCCATTGACTACCAGGTATCTGTGAGAGGAGGGGGCGCTCACCCGCTATACCGCCACTCTAATATAATTGTTACTCTGTTTTTTTAGAGCATGGTAGAATCCATTAAACACTGCATCGTGTTGCTGCAGATCGCAAAGGTAAGTAGTCATGTCCTGGTCTCTTTTTCTTCCGTATTTTCACAGATTTGTCAGTCGTTGTCAGACATATGCTATCCACAGAGCAGTTTTTGTTGGTAAAGCAGTTTACGTTTCATCCTCCTGTAATGTGAACTACAACATACTTTATCAGTACGAAATCCCCTTAAAGTGAGTGCCCACCTTTTAACACCATGTCGTCCTAGGTCCAGTATTCTCTGCAGGTTAATGTATAGGTGTAGTTTTTCTGATACAGAGCTCCTAATCCCCTGCATAGACAGACTGACTACCTGCAGCAACCACTAGGGGAGCTTTCTGCAAAGGAGTAGAACAGGTGAATAATATGAGGCATTTTGTAATCTATCTTAATAAAGGTAAAGGCTTCCTTCTCCACGTATTAGGCCACTTCTAAAATGGAAGTCGATGGAGAGGGAGGAGGAGGAGGCTGCTGAAAGACTCACACACTTACTGCAGATGTTACACTGTGAGCGACAGAGCTCTTATGACACTGCTGTATGTAATAAGATAATGCTCTACCACTGTACAGAATGAGGCAATAAGTTATTAGCCAGCAGTGGCCTTCCCCTCCCCTCTCCATAGACTTGTGTGTGAGGCTGAATATAGATACTGGTGCTATTAGAGATGAGTCTGTGTGAAGGGAAGGAGGAGGAAACAGCCTGGTAAATGGAGAAAGAAGCATTAGTATTTTAAAGGGGTTCTCCAAGGTATTTTCAGTACTTACCTCTGTGGTTTTATTTGTGATGAACCACAGGTTTCTGGACTGGATCTGACCTGGAGTAATGTGATCGCCTGGTCCTGAGTTGCTTTTCCTCCTCACACCTCACCCTTGTTCACCAATAGATACCTGTACTGTGGTGGCTGGATATGTCCTTATAATAGTAAAACCGGCCCCCGTGGTACAGGTAGGTAGTGGTGAACATGGGATCAACACCGTAGTGAGAAGTAAAGGGGGGCTCAGGACTGGGTTCTCGTGGTCGCAGGGTTTGTATCAATCACACTTTTAACCTTTGGATAGGCAAAACATCCATAATGGGACTCGCATCCTTGAGTAGGTCTCCATGTTGACTCCTAACCAAGGTTTTGCAGCTGGGGTGAAAGGGAGGTCAGCGTTCCCTGCTATTTCCCCTTTAACTATCTAGTAATAAGCAGGGTTTGCAGGTGAAGCGTCACATGTTACTAGAGGTTTGTCGCCTTCCACCTTCTAATTAAGATGGCATTATTTATCTTCCTGTTGGTTCCACAATGTGGAAAATGAGCGACACGCTGGGGCTGGAAAGTACATGCAGCTTAATCCCTCTGTGATGATATTTGCTCATAACATTCATTAAGGACAGCGGGGGTCTTAATGTGGCACTTCGGTCCTTGATCCTTCTAATCTGTGAGGAATCTCCATCTCTTTATACACCAGCGTCCATCTCCATTCATGTATGTGACTGACCCCAGTCCTGTTACATTCCACACCTCATAGTAGTCACCGTGACTGTCCGGCTCTGTAAGACATGTTACATTATTAGTGGAAGCTTTTATGTCACATTGATGTTGTGCTTCCTCCTTTACTTCTGTGTTGGAGTTTTTACTCCTTTTGTAAGCGGATTTTTATGGGTGAGGATAGCTTTGTCCTTGTGTCCTATTCTATTTTGCTGCGGATTATGTTTCCTCTATAAGAGAAATAAAGTATTACATTCCTTACTATGTTACATGGTTAATAGAAGCACAAAGTCATCATGGTGGGGATTTCTTTGGTACATTCATTTATTTCTTGTTTTATTCTAGCAGCTCCATAGACTTCAATGGTCCTTGGAAAGCGTCACTGTTACAATGCCCATCTATCTGCAGTTGCACTTTTTCTGGTGACCGCTATCCTGTCTAACTCCCCTATACACATGCACCCTCTGTTTTGCTGATTGTACATGTGTCCTCAGTAATACACCTGCAATACTCCTCTGGCAGGAGTTTATCTCTTGTTAGAACAAAACATGGGGCATGTCTGATCCTTCTTGCCCCCACAGACATCTTCAGGTGGTGTCTGCATACCTTCATACCCAGAAGATAGCTAGTACTGTAATTGTAAGGAGCAGGAATGAAGACTGTGAGATTTATACTACTATATTGAGGTGTCATGGAAGCTGAGACCATGTGGAGTTGTATGAATAGTTTCTTATACTGTAGAGCTATTAAAGGGTGCCTTACCTGCATCTATTTCACTCCTCCTCCCCATTAAAGGTGTTGTTCAGGACTATATTGACTACTGTTGCCTCTTTGCTATTTAACTAAGCACAGCGCCATACATTGTATAGTGGCTGTGCTTGGTATTGCAGCACAGTCCCAATCATTTGAATGAGCCTGACCGGTAGCATGGACATATCACCGGCCAAAGAGGAAGTATAGCTCAGTATCATAATCCAAGACAACCCCTTTAACACTGGGGAAAGGTTGACTGTAGTGTTGCAGCCCCTTTACTGTTTTTCCCTACACAGCGGTGCTTCCAGCCAGCCCTATTCACACCAGCATTGCCTCTTAGCCACATGCCATGACTTTATAAGAATAAATACCTCTTTAGGAAAGTTACCCTTTACTTCCAGATGCTCCCCACTAGCATTGGACTTTTTGGTGGCAAATGTACTACAGACTTCAGGAGCTGATGTTTGTGGCCTTAACCGTTGCTGCATGTTCACATTGTTAACGTTTCTTTTCTTAAGGACCAAACTAACGAGGACAAGCACGCAGATGGACTTATAGTAAGTTTACCCCTAATGGTTTACTTCCTTTACTTCTGCAGAACATTCACCTGATCTCAGAGAGACCTGGTCTTCTTCACCATTCTTCTAGATCCTTCCACCTCACCTGCTTCTTAGAATAATCATTTCTCCCACATTAATACTAACTATTTCAGCAGAAAATCTGTTTCCTGGCAACAAAGGGGACCTTAGAGATGTTGTAACTGTGGGATCTGGTCCGCTATCACCTGGTGATGGGGGGGACAGACTGATCGCTCATCCAGCTTATTTCTCATAGAAATTTGGATTGGACCCTCTAGGCACTACACCCGCCATATACTTGCCTTGGGCTAGCGTCACATCTGGGTCCAATCTCCATTACAAAATTCAGCGATAAGACTGGGTAAATGAAGCATGCTGCACCATTTTTGTTGGTAAAACAACAGACACAATGATGGAAACCTGATAGACCGCACTCACCATTATGGAGACTATCGGGTGCCATTGGTGTAATTTACGTCACTGCTCTTTTATTTTCCTAAGACAGAACCTAAGTGTGAGTGCAGATGTGAACCTAGCCTTACCGGTTGGCCCAGTGCTTCTTTGGACAACCGCTTTCTTCCCAGACTTCTCCATAAACAGGAATGCTTGGTTTGTTCAAGTGTCTATATGTAGATGAGTCCTGGGAGAGCTTATTCCCCATGGAAACATAGGAAGGAGATTCAATTCCACATGTCCAATTCTTCTTTCCTGCCAATAACAAAGTTAGGAGGTTTTGTCTGCTGATATTGCCAAAATGTAGTATGTGAATGACCTTTATGTAATGTTTTAGGCCATGTCCTGTATGGGCAGATATTTCCCTGACGGTCAACCATCTGTAGCCGGATTTGAAGTGATTTGTCCAGGATTAGAAAAACTTGGCTGCATTCTTCCCAAAGCACCACCACACCTGTGCACAGATTGTATACCGTACTGTGGCTCAGCACTAGTGCAGTGAAGGAGCTGAGCTATAACAACATCCACATCTTAGTGTCCTTCCAGCTTTTCAAAAATGAATAGTACAAGTGAATATAAGAAACAGAATATATCTTATTAAAGAAATCTGTTTCCTTCTACATTTATCATGTTGCGTTAGTGTTTACATAGAAGTCTATGGAGATGGGAGGAGGTGCAAGCTGGAAAAGACACAAAAATAACTGCAGCTGCTAAAGTCTGATACACTGTGAGTGGGAGAGCTCCTTTGACCACGGATATTGAACTGCTAGGCCAAACCATGGTGTCAGACTTCTCATTTCTCCACAGCCCGCCCCGACTCAGACTCCTTCTCAAATGACTGACTGCCATGGTCCATCAGAAGCAGTAAAGCTCCTCTAAGGCTACGTTCACATCTGCGGAGGCATCTCCATTGGGGAGACTGTTGCAGTGTCTGCTGAAAATTGGCGGAGGAAAGAGTCCTGCATGGAGGATTTTTTTCTTCCGCCAGTTTCGAATTTATAATGACGGACACCCGACAGACCTCATTATAGTCAATGGGGTCCATCGGCAGGGCCGAATGATGGAGCGCTGTGCACAGATGTTAACTTAGCCTAAGACTCCTTCCTACCCCTCCCCTAAGGAGGAGAGCAAACTCATAAATGTAGAAGGAAACAGATTTCTTTAATAAGATACATTACTGTCTAGTTTCTTATATTCCCCTGCACTATCCATATATAAAAATCGGTTTTGTATCCAGCGGTACACGGTCATGTACAGGTGTGGCTCCATTTCTGGTAGTAAGCTGTGGTTTTCAAAACCCAGTCAACCCTTTTCACGAGTCCACATTTGATCAGCATACGAGTTAATACATTGCTGTATTTCTCACTGGTCCTGGGTTACAGCCTGTATTGTATCTCAAGCTGCATTCAGAATTGTGCAGGCTTCAGATCTTGAATCTTAAAATGCATTTGAAATAATATGGCAGGCGTTTAGTATAGTGCCTTATAATGTTAAAGGGGTTGTCCAGCGGTTATGCTTTTTAAAACTGGTTTAGAATGGGTTAAATAAAAGCAGCTATCCTGACCTTGCCCATCCCCTTCCGCTCATGCTAGCTACTTCCTGGTCCATCTTCGCTCAGCCAGTCACGGGCCACAGTGCTTACCGACCTCAGCCAGCAAATGGCTGAGCAAACTTTTCATCTGTGTCGAGATGGAACCAAAAAGTAGAGACCAGCAGTGAACCCGGTAAGTGGCGAACAAGAGCGGTAAGGGATGGTAGAGGTCAGGATTGCTGCTTTTATTTAATCCATTCTGAGCCTGTTCCTCATTGCATAAAACCCTCTTATTGTGTTCACTTTGCCAAAGGGTTCATGATATCACAATGCCCTACAGTATTTGGTTTCCTCTTTGAAAGGCCTGACACGTGTGGTGCCCCATGTGATTTGTCATGAGGCAAAAATCAAGGCATCGAGTAGAAATCCTTCTCTTTTTGGTTCAGTAGGGACGAGTTACAAAGATGCAAGCATTTGTTTAGAGGCCTCCTATATCTGGATGGTTATCAGTAACCACTAGTACATTGAATTGATGGTGTAGCCTAGCCTTCTATTGTGAGATGTGAGAGAAACCATCCAGGCATCTGCAGACATAGCCAAGATTTTATCACTATTTCAGTAAAGATTTTATAACCCTCTTCTGGCACTGGACAAAGTTCTACCACTTGCATTGTACATAAGCTCAGTAAAGGGTCCAAGTGTGGATCTGGGTTATTGGGCTTTAAGCTGGCACCTTCTCCTCCATCCAGTCACCCTGTTGTCTGTGACAGATTCTCCTACGTTAATCTGTTGTCTTCAGAGTTGCTCTCCCCATTCTAAACTTGGGCTAGGTACCCGGTAACACTACGGCTTCCTGCTGTGATTTCTGTAAGCAATATGGTAGTCACAACCTGGGTTAGATTCTTCAGATTAAAGGGTTTATCAAGACTTTAGATGTTGAGGACTATCAATATCAGATCAGTGTGGGGCCGACACCAGACACCCCCATGTTCATCTAATATCAGCTACAGCTGGAACTACATGGTGTACAGAGCTGGAAGCCGAGCCAGTGCCAGGCCAGGTTACTACTGCTCAAGTGAATAATAATAGTCCTTTAATAGTCCCACAGTGGGGAAATTCAGTAATGGGATCCTCAGTAATTGGCTCAGTACACTGTGTAGTTCTGACAGCTGCTGATCAGTGCTGGTGCCAGACTTCAACATCCTCATATTGCTGACCTATCCTAAGGATAGGCCATCAATATCTAAATTTCAAAAAACCTAAAGTGGTGGCATGGCGTAGTGATGTACATACGCCTTTAAAGGTATACAAACGACTGAGGGTAGTATTAGTCCAGCGGACACTGCACGATATTGCGGGTAACACCACGTGGCCAATCAGTGCTCTAAGTGAAAACCCCACATGGTTTCAGCCTCATGTGGCCGACACTGCCATAAACCGAAAAGTGCCATGACCACGACTTTTGGTCGCGAAAAAGTCGAACATTGTTCGCCTTTTTTGCGACAGTTACTGCATTCTCAGGGCGCACTGTGACTCCATTCACTAGCATGAGTGGAGGATAACATGTAATCTCTGGTCGCACGACACGAGTTGCGGTATAGCCCTAGTCTCATTGTTACTTTAAAGTCAGTGATGACAGATGCAAAAGAAAAAAAAAGTATGGTAGTGTGAATGTCGTCTTAGACAAATGTGTCTGACCTTTGGGAAGTTTCCTGATATCACTCTCCTCCAGCCGCTGACGTCTGTTCTCTTGTTTTCTCCATGTAAATGTTTCATCATTAAGTGCACCATTTTTCTTTAGTTTGTCTCTGGTCTGCCATCCTGTCCACCTCCACCATTAACCGCTCTGCGTAGTTTACATTTCATCCTCTCTGCATTATCACTCATTTCTAGCTATGTTAATGCTGCATGTCGTCACATCTATTAGGCCCGGCTCACACAATGTGAGGACTAGGATCTGCCTCCTAACCCCAGGTGTATACTATTGCATTATATCTCTCATCTCCAAGAAAATGGGAGCAGTCTGGTATGGCACCTCAGACTCATGCACTTTATTATGATGGAGCTGCAATACCAGGAGCAACCCCATGGTCAAGAGTGGTGCTGGTGCTGAGAGGAGTAAGGGTAAGTTCACACAGCGGAAAATGAAGAGTAATCTGAGGCCTGTCCAACCCCCGCCATCGGCTACCAAAGCAGAGCATTGGCATTTCTCCCTGAATATGCCAAAATGAATGGACGGGATGTCTCGAGCTGCGGAATTTGTGGTAGAATGCTTCTTTTCTAAGCGACCTGTTCCGATCTCTGCCTCCCATTGAATACAACAAGAGGCTGCTGATTTGGGGGCAGAATCTACCTCAAAATCAGCAACAGATTCTGCCGTGTGAACAAGTCCTTAATAAACCCAGTCTTCTAGACCACACCATCTCATGCCTGCTGCACCATCGCCATGTTGTACTGAATGAAGACTCTGCTTTTATTTTCCTTGTGACAATTTCTAGTTTTAAATCAATCTCTCTAGTAATTTTTTTTTTTTTTTAATCGTTTTTGCTTTTTTTTTGCTCATGAAATCTTTATTGCAGCGATGGCATCAGCCTTGAGTTACTTCATTGTTGAGTCCTGTGTTACGGCTGCAAGCATCGGATTGTTATTTTTCCAAGAATCTGCCTAATGGAAAAATAACTGAATGAATTACTTGCATGACAAGAATGGTAGTGCATTAAGTGTCATGGGCATCTCCGGAGAGGAGGTATCTTGTAGTGCCGGTCATTACATCTGTACTCGTGTCTTCTAAGGCGGATCCGTTGTGCCATAATTGGTAGATCACAAACTGTAATTTTTGGTTTATAAACGAATTCACTTTCTAGATCACTCTGCACTGGAGCTTGAGGGGTCGTCTTTGCTTCATTTTCCAGTTCATTGTCTAAGTTGCACGTCTGCTTCTCTTTTCATAGAGCACCATAAATCCTGTGGATTCTATTTATCAGCCAAGTCCATTGGAGCCTGCAGTGATTCGTACGATGCCGACTCAAACCGTTCCAATGCCGGGTAGGAATAGACTTTCATTTTATTGACTGTTTCTGGACTGGTCCAATTTCCCTGGTTCAGGACCAGACACGTTTTGAGAGCTTTAACATTTTGTTTTATTGGGTTATTCAAATAACTTTTGCGTCTTTTTTCGGTGACACATAGGACTTTACTTTTTATTTTTGCTTGCTTGTTTTTATTTTGTCATTGGGACTGATACATTAGCCCCAGTTACAGGAAGAATGCAGCCTCCTAACTTGAACTGCAGAGATGATCTGGGTCCTCTAAGACCCAGCAGCTCTTACAGATCCTGGTCCCAGTAGAACACGTGACCACCAGGGCCAGAGGGGGCACCCACATCATTGTGGCTGCCATAGCGGAGTACACAGTGCTAGGGAAGGCAGGGACAGTAACTTCTCCAGCTGTAGTTACGATTTTGTGCAACTGCTTAACACTACAGGGACGTATGGGCGCATCCTTGAGGGTTAAGAGTGGACCGCCCAGATGTGTATAGTCACCGGGTAGTCCAGAACTGGTTGAGCTTATTAATGTAGTTGTTCAGTTTTCTTATTCTCATATACTGTATGTTATGGGTTACTAGATTAGGATCCCACGTTTTAGATCCTCTTTTACACAAAGTGGAATTTTTTTTACTTTCTTTGTGGGGGCACTGTTGGAATCATGAACACTTTTTTTGCCTGTTTTCTATGGAAAAGCTACATATATATAATTTTTTTTTTTTTTTTTGAGGCAAAGCCAAGAGTGACTTCAAAAGAAATGGGAAGTATAAAGAAAGCACTTTTCTCTTCTGCTAAATCCACGTCAGGCTTTGATCTTTAAAAGGGTTTTATGGGCTTTTATGACAAGTCCTCAATCATAAAATTCTGCAATACACAAGGAACATCAGCAAGGGTCCAACACACAGGACCCGGCTGATCTGCAATTTGAAGCACCATCAGAGCTGAAGGAGCACCGCTTCCTCTTCACAGGCCATGTGACATCACATGCTATGAACGGGGCTGAGCTGCAAAACCAAGCCGCTTTACAAGGTTCTGTGCTTGGTTCTCAGTGACGAGACTGCAGTGCTCATCCAAACGTTGCGGTCTGTTCGAACTGCTGATCCATGATGAGCCCAGTTGTCGGACACCTGCCAGTCTTTGACTGATAACCTAGCCTAAGTCTTGTAAACCCGTTTATAGGAAATAAATTGTATAGAATGGGTCAGTTACCATTTCTGTAATCGGTTTCTTTATATTCCAGAAGCTGTCCAGGTTGGCAAAGGAGAGCAGCGCCCTTCCTCATTGGCTGTTGGGTCAGTAGTCGGTACCCTTGCCAGTCATCAGACTCCAACGCCCAACAGCACAGGTGAGATAATAAATCATTGTTTTCTCATTATTAAAGTGGTTGTGCAGGCATATTCTCCCACCTGATATTACTTGAATAGGAGAGCCTGCACATGCTCCCTGTCCATTGCTATAGCTTCTGGGACCCAGACGTTGCGGGGAACAGCTGATCTGTGCAGGGTCCGTGTATCTTGTAGATTGGTCATGAATATGAAAAATCAATTTGGAGCCAGACAACCCCTTTAATTTAAATAGGACACTACATGATACTTGTTGGGCATTGAACAGATCAGGTGAGAGAGTGTACACCTGCACAACTCCTTTTAAGTGTCACGCAACACAGGGAAATAGGCGCAAGTCAGTTTTGCAGATAGGTTTATGATGCACAGGAGTCTGTCACAATCCTCAGCTAGAAAACTAATGCTAATGAATTCGATGCATTTCGGCAAAAATTTTGAGGTTACAGTTCTGATCTTTTTCTCCTTTATAGGAAGCGGTCAGTCAGTTCCCAGTAGTAGTCTGACGTCCCCCAGCCATGTCAATCTGTCTCCCAATACAGTGCCCGATTTCTCCTACTCCAGCAGTGAGGACGAATTCTATGACGCTGATGAATTCTACCAGAGCACTTCCTCCCCAAAGCGCTGCATGGAGTAAGTTTTTGGTTCCTCCCTCCTCTTCTTGCTAATACTCCTTAAACTGACTATAAGCACAAGATGGCGCTGAGCCAAATGATTGGCCAGCAGCCATCTTCAGTAAAATTGTTCCTTCCATTTGGGTCACTTAGAGTACACTTTTTTTTTTTTTTCTATAATTAATGAGGACTCATGACAGTGGTGTTCAATATATAGAATAAGCCATTAGGAAATTGAAAATCATGGTGGTAATACTGAGTGTTATAGTCTAGATTCCTTGTGCGGCCTTGACTGTCAGCAGTCATGTAAATAGAGCCATTTTAAGAGGTTTTCCAGGATTTAGATATTGCTGACCTAACTTGATAGGTCAACAATATCCTATTTGGGGTGGGGGTGGGGGTCATCACCCAGAACTCTAACCAATCATCTGATAATAGATGTTTCTGTTTATTGCAGCTCTGCTCCCATTCCTATGAATGGCGGCTGTGCTGCAGTAACCAGGCATATTGACTACACAGTATATGGGGCTTTGTATGCTGTGCTAGGTCTGGTGGCTGTAGCTCCCGCTTGCTAGGAGATTATCCTCCCCAAATATACCTCTAACAGAGCATTTCCTTGACAAATAAGACTCCATACTCCAACTAGTGTCCTCCTGTTTTGCTTTGTTTTTTTCTTGTGTGTGTTTTTGTGGTATGCGGACCTACATTGACCTGACGGAGGCCAGAGGAGACTCTCTTGGCTTCCTAGGTACGATTTGTATATCAGAAGCATTTCCCAGCATGCACTCTTAAGAGTACACAAACATCACAAACATGACCTGTGAACATGGCCTCAATGTCCGCCAATATTCACTATGCAATGTTGGAAAGTCTAGTGTAAACAAAACCAAGTCATCCCAACGTGACCGGAAACAAATCCTTTGATTCTAAAGTACAAAGTCGATTGACCGAAATAGCCTTTAATAGACTGATTAACAAACAAGTAAATAAAACATGAGGACGTAAAGCTAATATCAAGGGAAACGTTTATGGTAAATAGCTGTGATAGCAGGCGTTGTGTCGCTCCTTCTAGTCTGAACAGTGCTTTATTCGCTCATGTTTTATTTCTATTCTGTAATTGAGACCAGACGATAAAATTAAAGTCGTATATTTTGGGACTTGCATGAAAGCATCATGTAGTCAAAAGCTTCATAAAAGTATACATGAAGAGGATATGTTAAGATTGGCATTTCCTATGCCAGTCTTAATCCGGACCCTAGCTGTTGCGAGATGTTCCTCTGGCCTCTTACTTCCTGTACACCAGAGTTAAATCTCCAGGTGAGTCGGGATCCGCTATAGCCTTCAGCTATAACTTGCTCTAGCTTTCTGGTGTGAGTTCTTGGAAATTTGAGGGACTGATATGTCTCCACTTTTGTAGTAGAGAACAATGTGGCACATCTTTGGCGCAAGAAAGGGTGTTGCATCAAAAATGAGCCACACGTGCACCCATCTGGCGTAGATGGGTCAGTAAATTCCCTTCATAGTGTCTGGCTTTGTGTCCTTTTTCCTTGTTCTCTCTCATGTCTTATGTATGTAACACCCGCCTGTGTCTTCTCTGCTTCCCTGGATTTTTTGCAAAAGGGGAAGGCACTCCTGCACTGAGATGGTAATACCCATGTAACAATTTATATGTACCTATGCTCACGCACTCTCCTTTATTGGCTTCAGTGAAGGACTATGACTAGGCAGAGAGAGTTATGTCCCTTGTGCTGCCAGGACAGCTATTACACTTTTGACAAATGCCCACAAAACAGGAATGACAAAATCTAGTAGTATTTATATGTAGACACACAACCTCCCTTATTGATAAGTGTGTGCACCTACAGATGTCTCTGTTTGTCCTATCACGTAATGTGTCTCCAGCACCTGTGCACACCTGTATGTCTCCACGGTAACAGACTACAAACAAACCCTTTGTAGTCTGCAGCCATGCTCACTTCATCTGTCCCCTAATTTTTTCAGGCTTAGCCCCCATGTCAGATAGGATGTAGATGAGTCTCTCTCACACCAGATTATGGGCACGTTGTACTTGCTCCCTCTATGTATGTGGTGTACTATGCAGTGTTGTATGTACATGCGTGTTGTGTATTTGCCATTTATCTTGTTTAACATCCTGTTCTAAATATTTGTGTCTTTTTTTTTTTTGTTTTTGCTGCAAGACTTCTGTCTAGTTGGTAAGGATCCATGTACATTTCGGACATGAATTTACATTATCTGGGACTGTATTGACGTAATGACCTCTCACTAATGACTTTTATAATTAAACATGGCCGATTCATACATTGAAATGTCATGGCTATTAATCTTTCTGTCTAGCAGACACATTGACATATTGGTTTTTACAGTCTGCAGCACTCATTGAAAGATGTGTACAAGGGAATAGTGTCTCTGTAATGTTTCGTACACCCTCAGCCATTGCTGCAGATCTGTGAGGTTGGCAGCATGGTGTGGTCTTAGGGTTGCAGATCACTAAAGTAGTACAATTGGTCAGCATTTATTCCCTGAATATGCAAGCCGAAACTGTTGTTTTCCACAAAGAACCCTCTAGCGTAGGCTGTTGGAAAGTAGCTATGTTATAAGTCAGTGTCCAACCCTTTCATATGCCTTGCAATGTGACTAGGATGTCAGCCAAACTAGATAACCATCTGTAGATGGCTTGATCTGGGTGCTTTTGAGGATCTGTGCAGAGTAGGGTCCTGTTTGGCTGATGGAGAGGCCTTTGGTGGGAATATGGGGGAGAGAGAAGTATGTAGGTGCTTATTTTTTCAACGACCTACTGTAATCTTTGCTTCCCATTGAAAACAATGGGAGGCAGAATTAAGGTGGAAACTGACACTGATTTTGAGGTGGATTCCGCTGCAAATTCTGACACATCAACAGGGCCATGCAATGCTTCTCTGGTGAAAAAGTGTGCAAATTAGCTGTTTTTTTGCCCCCCCAAAAAATTATCTCTCATGCCCCCTAGATCCCCATCAAAAGCCTCTCGCCCAGCCAACCAATACCAGCTTTCCAGAGTATGCAGCAGTGCCAAGATCTGCAGCGGGCCCCTGCCACCGACTGTGAAGTGGCCACATCCGATCATCAGCCCTGCAGCCCCTTCATTCTGAGAATCTGTTGGGGGTCCCAGTGGTCAGATCCTCACCAATCATAAAGTGCTTACACATCCTAATGATGTCCTAGTGATGTCCTTACCTAACAGATGGAAATACTTCTTTAAGCTCGTGTCCTAAGTCATAGTAATGTTTACGTTCTTTTTTTACACTTCTTCTGTTTTTCTGTGCTTTCTTTTGCTATGCTCATGACATTCATGTAGCTGTCTATAACCCAGGGCTCTCTCCTGTCCTACATCTTGTCTTTGGGCTTTATTTTTCTTGGCAACAAAATGTTTAGTTTCTGATGATAAATGTCCTCCCGGGCATTGATCATCTATGTTGGCTGCTACAACGAATGGTTCATCATGCTGGCAGCGAGCAAATATCACATTTGGTACAGAGATAGCTGTGGTGTTGAGTAGGAACGCAGTGGCTTCCAGCTCTATAATGTCCTAATGACTATGTTGTTATGGATTTCCTAGCCTTGAAATACTACTTCAGTATAAAACTATACCCATTTTATTGCACAGCTCATCCGAATCTGCAGCAGCCCTAACACACAGCAGCACGGGGACCAGTCTGAAGAGGCCGGACACTACAGAATCCCTCAATTCCTCCATGTCAAATGGGACCAATGATGCTGGTAGGTAGCAGCATATACACTGATAACTTCCATAACTGCATTGAAATCCATTGTAGCACCATTTTCGAATCTTATCAAATAACAACTGCAGTCCACTAGGGTGCACGGGGTTCATGCAATTCAGTGTATTCTTCTGGACTGCAGCTTTAGCCCTGGTAAAATTGGAAAGTGACATCTCTGCAAAAAGTCAGTGTAAATTCAGCTGGCCGTGGTGCAAC
Source organism: Leptodactylus fallax (assembly GCA_947044405.1). NCBI lineage: Eukaryota > Metazoa > Chordata > Amphibia > Anura > Leptodactylidae > Leptodactylus > Leptodactylus fallax. The sequence goes on from CAMRHE010000874.1 coordinate 164,465, forward strand.
TGTATCATCCACCACATAACACCCAAAGCCCCTCCCGGACTCTGTAATTTGGACACTAAAATCAAAATGGACACCTGAAAACCGCCTGAGGCTGAGGCCATACCTTGCAGAATATTTCTATTTTTTTTTTTTTATTGCACATCTTGCTGCATTTTATGAGCCAATATGGCTTCAAAAGGAATGGGAGGTGTAAAGGAAGTGTTTATTCTTCTTCAGTCTGCTAAATCAATTCTTGGCTTTGGCGCAAGTCAGAAAAATCTGCAACAAAAATGCAGCTTTTGTGCTTTGAGGCCTCAGCCTTAGGGTGAATGGCCATTTTGTTTTTATTTACAGAATGATGTGGTGGTTCATATAATAATAATAATATAATATTATTATTTCAGGGGTTGAACCTTGTTGCTTTTTTTTTACCACCAGGCTCTAAATCTTCTCCAATAGCCACAGAGGTACAAGCTAATATGTTATCACTACTATAGGAAACCTAATAGCTTGCTTACATACAATTAAGTGGGAGAAAGCTGCATGATGGTTTACATTGTGCTCTGTTCGGCACTGCTGTAGCCCCACCAATCTGATATTGAGGACATATTATAGGGTTTGGTCTACAGTATAAAAGTCCTTGAAAACCTCTCTAGGTTCCTAGTATCATTAGCCAGTAGTAAGCACTTACACTCCCTCTAGTGGTGACAGAATTGTCCTTCAACTTGCTATATGGGAGAATTGTAGCTCTGTAACAGAACGATACAGATTCAGCCCCTGTAGGGATGTGATAGAGAATCAGTCAGCACATAATTTTGGATCTATTAAAGGACTTTTCCTGGCAATTGATATTGATAGGTCATCAATATAAGATCAGCAGTGGTCTGACGCCCAGAACCCTGCAGGTTAGCTCTTCTAACCAGTCGCAATTCAGAGAGCAAAGCCACAAGCAGATAGGTCTGTTCTCCATGTAACAGCCATGCTTGGTTACCACAGCTCTGCTTTTTTTTTCTCTTATATAGGCACTGAGCTACAGTAACTCAGCATGGCCGTTACATGGAGAGCAAGCTTTGTGTTTCTGGCGCTGGTATAACAGCTGATCAGCAGGGTTCCCCACCAATCTCATATTGATGATGTATCCTATAGATATCAATTGCTCAGGAAAATCCAACAGTATAGTCTTCTTCCAAGGACATTCACTGTTTTATCTTTCCACTTATCTTCATGGTATTAGAAATATGACACTGAGCGAATCATAAGCCTGGAAACCAGCAAGCAAGCTTAGGAAATGTCTAATGGCAGTCAGGTTTATATTTAGATCAGTGGTTTGTCATTATCCATTAGTTTGCCCAGGTTACATTACTGAGTAGTGTTTATGCATGTTATGCTTATGTTCCATATTAGGACGGTGAGGTCTATGCTGTGCGGCCATGTAATAAAATTGCATCCACTCTTGTTTTCCCATAGAGCAGTTTGACACTCAGGATGACCGTGATGATGATGGGGAAGGCGAATCGGTGGAGGAGCACAAGAGTGTTATCATGCACCTTCTGTCCCAGGTCCGCCTGGGCATGGACCTCACTAAGGTGAGAACTTTTTTCGCCACTGCATAATCCCTCATAAGAAGTCATTCTAGAGGCCTGGACTGTGTATCTTCCACTTGTTTGGGACCAGTCTGACAGAAGTCAGGATGTGCTATGTAAACCTGCCCTGCGGACATTGTTAATGGAAGGTTTGTGTTTGTGCCAAAAACTTTAATGATGTCAAGCGGAGCGCCAGATTCTTCGTTCGCTGATCTTGGGTTAACTGAGCATTGTCATGAGATTGTTATCTCAGCTGAGTAGAACATTTAATTGCTGTTGCTAAGTAGACAAGAACATTTACCTAGTTAGGTTGATAAAAGATGTGTCCTTTGAGATTATCCTAGAGATAAATAATCCTAGTTAACCCTTAAAGGGGCCACCCCACAATCACAATATATCACCTATGTAGAGGTTAGATGTTAAGTGTCCACAATCTCTCTCTGTTACCTATCCAAAAAAATATGGAATGTCTCATCATTGGAGTTTCCACTTGAGAACAGGGGTTTTGCGTCTACCATTTGATCGGAGCGATGAATGCACATATTTGCTACTGCTCCATTGAAAGTCTAAGGGACTGAGAGAGTCTAGTACAGGGGTTGGCAATCCCCAGCATGTGTGCCAAGAGTGGCACGCGAGGCTTATTTCCCTGGCACGGGCAGCCCGAGTCCTCGCCCAGCTGTTTCGATCGGACCAAACACGGCCAAAACGAAGCTACTATTATTATACTGTGGGGTCTCTTCAGACCCCAAAGTATAATAAATGGAGGGCCAAGAGAGGTGACAAACATAAAAAATGTACTTCCCTTCCCTGTGCTCCGCAGCCGCTCTGTTCTCTGCAGGCGCTTCTGCCTGAAGTCATCGACTGCTGATAGGGCCTTAAAATCGGAATATTAAAGTTGGAATATTATACCATGTGCAGGGGCCGCTATGGGACATAATACCGTGTGCAGGGGCCGCTATGTCTGTGGGACATACCATATGCAGGAGCCGCTATGGGACATTATTCTGTATAACGGTGTGTTTTCTGTATTAAGGATGTGTTTTTGCACAGAAAACACAGGCTTTTTTTTCTCTTCTTTTTTTTTTTTTTTTTTTTATGCAAAAATTCACCATGTGAATGCAGTTTTACATCGAAGTAAAAGTTCCAGTGGCCTAAGATTATAGCTGCATCCAGATACATAATGTGTTTTCACCATAAGGATGCCGCCATACGGTGCTCCTGGACACATTTACCACTAATTGGCGGCTGCACATGGACTGTCATTGCTTCTAATCGGAAAGTACAGGAGCGCCCCAGGAAATAGCAGTAACCGCATGTGTCCTAAGGCGTCTGGTGGCAGCACTTCTGTGTTATGGTTTGTGGTATATAACTTTAGTTTAGGGATTGTCAGACTTACAATTATTGCTCGGCACTCCGAGTACCTCATCTTTGATTTTTTTTTTTTAAATTAAGATTGGCATGCCGAACAAAAAAGGTTGCCTACCCCTGTTCTAGTAAAACTGAATACAGATGGAATAGGGTGTTGCTATGTACAAATTGGAGACACTGGACTAGCATTCACGTTTGGCCGGACAAGTCAGTGCTTCCAATTACTCTCGAGCTAACCCTGACCCATACTGTTAGCCCAACTCCGGGGGAAATGTAGCAGGGAAGTAATCCGCCTAATCGGCTTACAGGACATCATGCTATCCTGACAAGGGGACAAGTAGAACTTGGGCCACAAAGTAATATAAACTCCTATGTGTTAGAAACTTCTGTCTTACCCATAGGAACTTTTTAAACTTCTGTTTTGGTGAGACATCCCCTTTAAGAAATTATGCTTTGGCAAATCCCACTGCAAAATCCACAGTGTGAACCTACCCTTAAATCTCCCCTTGCTCCAGCAACATTGCTTGTGGTCGTCCCCGTCTTTATTTGTCTGGAGGGAAGATATGTCATATATCCATGTGACCAATGCAGCCAATCACTGACCTTAGCAGTGATGCAAGCATGTTTGGCACGTGACTACTGAGCGGTCACAGGGATGTACAGCCTATCTTCACGCCAGGAAAATAAACAAAGATCAGCGAGGACCACCATTGCTGGAGCAAGGAGGAACTTTTATAACCGTTCCCACAGCTAAGTTAATTTTCTTTGACTGGCCCTTTAATGATTGAGAGGAGGGCAAAAAACCCAGGAAAAGGAAATTAATCCTCAATATTTGCATCCTTATCTGCTGCTGTGACTTTGTCCTATCTGTGCTCTTTTATAACATGAACCTGGAAGGAAAATCTGGTTTGGGACATAAAGGGCTATAATGTCTATAACACACACCAGCTGTAGTAACCTGCATAGTTTATAAATGTGTTAGCGCTGTCATAAACGTGAACCATGGCCTAGTGCTTGATCTGATGGAGACCAATGTGGACCCTGTGGACTTCTAGTGGGGTTAGTTGGATTCCACAGAGGTGTCCATTGTATTGTATTGTCCACATAAATATTAGTGTCACACACTGTGCTATTTTGCCCATCAAATATGACAGTCTGCAACTCACATGTGAACTGGACCTTATTTTGGATGTATATGTGTTTTATGTTAATGTTTGGATAATCTGTTTTTACTCAGGTTGTTCTCCCAACGTTTATCCTTGAGAGAAGATCTCTACTGGAGATGTACGCTGATTTCTTTGCACATCCGGACCTGTTTGTAAGGTATTTGCTTTATGTAACCAAATACAGCTGTTTTTGCACTGCCTGATGTTTGGGTGGATGGGCACCAACCAACAATCTAACACATTGATCAGAGCTGCTTTTGCATAAGCCTTTTTACTCTTATGTGGTTTCTTTTAGTATTGGTGACCACAAAGATCCCAAAGACAGGATGGTTCAGGTGGTCAGGTGGTATCTGTCTGCATTTCACGCTGGCAGGAAGGGCTCTGTAGCAAAGAAGCCTTACAACCCCATCCTAGGAGAAGTCTTCCAGTGTCACTGGGACCTACCAGGACAGGAAAACGAAGACTCTGTAAGTTGGATTCAATTAAGTTTGGTGCAAAATAGTCATTAAATGGGATATTCTGAGATGAGTTGTTAGAACATGCAAAACATAATTTTACATTTGAAATATCTGTAACAAATTACCACTGTGGATATATATTGCTGTTACATGTGTTATAGCGCCCCCTGCTGTCCTTTGGAAACAGGTCTATAATGTGTTCAGCGCTGTTAAAAAAAAAAAAAAAAAGCCTGTAAACAAAAGGATCTAGACCTTAGGACTGAGATATTGCACATGTGCGGCCACCAGCACTGAATATATTAGGTGAATGTTTTAAGAAAGAATCAAATGAACAGCAGGTTGTGCCATAACAGTTGTGTAAGGGAGCGTTCACACTACCGTTGGTGTCCGTCAGTAGTGTCCGTTGCTATTGTCCGTTACAAGATTTTAGCAACGGACACTAGTTGAACCGTCAGAAATCCGTTAAAATTTCCATTCATTTTAATGGGTTTTTATATTGTGTCCGTTTGTGTCCGTTTACACCAAATCCGTCAGAAGTCCATTATTTTTTCACAGACAAAAAATCCTACATGCAGGACTTTTTGTCAGTTTGAAAAAAAAACGGATTCTTGACGCACAGCAAGTGTGCGTTATTTTTTTAACATTGAGGTCTATGGGTAACGGACTTATAACGGACAGTAACTGATAACCATCTGTTACTGTCCGTTATTTTATGTCCGTTTACTTTCCCTGCGCATGCTCAGAAAGGAGAAAGAAACAAAAAAAAACTAGCAGTGTTAGAGGACATTTCGTGTCCTCAGGCATATGCGGTTTTACATACCGCTAAAAAGCCGAATTCAGCGCACTGCCGGCTTTCCCGGTATGTGCCCCGGGGCTGGAGATATCGGCGGTGTAATGTTTTACTGTTAGAAGGGCGCTGCGAGGAACTCCCTGACATTTCTCTTTGTTCAGAGACTTGTACTGAGGGGGCGTTCCTCACAGCTTGAGCGTCATCGCTGGCCAGTAAGGAACGCCGCCTCTCTCTGTTCTCCTCTATAGTGCTGTACTGTGCTGTACTGTCAGAGGAACTCCCTCCCTGACACTTCTGTTCGTCCATAGCGCTGTATGAGGGGGCGTTCCTTACAGCTGAGCGTCATCACTGGCCTGTAAGGAACGCCCCCTCTCTCTGTACTGGTCTATAGCCCTGTACTGTCAGAGGGGGCGTTCCTTACTGCCCGGCGATGACGCTGAGCTGTGAGGAACGCCCCCTCAGTACAGCGCTATGGACCAACGAGAAGTGTCAGGGAGAGAGTTCCTCACAGCGCCCTTCAAACAGTAAGTAAAGTAAAACATGTACCTTACACCGCCGATATCTCCAGCCCCGGGGCACATACCGGGAAAGCCGGCAGTGCGCTGAATTCAGCACGCTGTCGGCTTTCTAGCGGTATGTGACATTAAAAAACGGACACTACCTGATGCTCATCAGTTAGGGTCTGTTATGATAGGTGTCCGTTTATTTTTTTTTTTTAATGGACACCTTCATAACGGACTCCAACGGTAGTGTGAACCCTGCCTAACAGACATACCTAGACACAGCAGGACTTTATACAAAAATTATTTTCATTGAAAAGGTATGTTTCGCTTAATCTAAATGTTTCTGTAACAAACCCTTTACCGGCATGGTATTAATACATAAACCCCCATGGGTGGGTTTGCATGTGACATTATTGTGATGTTTCAATTTATTTCAGGAGTCAGTTTCTGAAGGGCCAGTTCCTTGGGCTTCCAAAAATAATGTGACTTTCGTAGCCGAGCAGGTCTCGCATCATCCGCCAAGTAAGTTGTAGTTCATCACTTTTATCTATCTCTATCTATCTATCTATCTATCTATCTATCTATCTATCTATCTATCTCTATCTCTATATCTAGAGCAAGAGATAGATGTATACAGTGGGGAAAAAAAGTAGTCAGTCACCAATTGTGCAAGTTCTCCCACTTAAAAAGATGAGGCCGGCCTGTAATTGTCATCATAGGTAGACCTCAGCTATGAGACAAAATGAGAAAACAAATCCAGAAAATCACATTGTCTGATTTTTAAAGAATTTATTTGCAAATTATGGTGGAAAATAAGTATTTGGTCAATAACAAAAGTTCATCTCAATACTTTGTTCTATATCCTTTGTTGGCAATGACAGAGGTCAAACGTTTTCTGTAAGTCTTCGTTGCCCTGGCGGTGTGCTTGGGATCGTTGTCATGCTGAAAGACCCAGCCACGTTTCATCTTCAATGCCCTTGCTGATGGAAGGAGGTTTGCACTCAAAATCTCACGATACATGGCCCCATTCATTCTTTCATGTACACGGATCAGTCGTCCTGGTCCCTTAGCAGAGAAACAGCCCCATACATGATGTTGCCCCCCCATGCTTCACAGTAGGTCTGGTGTTCTTTGGATACAACTCAGCATTCACTCTCCTCCAAACACCACGAGTTGTGTTTCTACCAAACAGTTCTACTTTGGTTTCATCTGACCATATGACATTCTCCCAATACTCTTCTGGAACATCCAAATGCTCTCTAGCAAACTTCAGACGGGCCCGGATATGTACTGGCTTAAGCAGGGGGACACGTCTGGCACTGCAGGATCTGAGTCCCTGGCGGCGTAGTGTGTGGTCTTCACCATAGTGGAGTTTGGAGTGTGACTGTTTGAGGTTGTGGACAGGCGTCTTTTATACTGATAACAATGTCAAACAGGAGCCATTACTACAGGTAATGAGTGGAGGACAGAGGAGCCTCTTAAAGAAGAAGTTACAGGTCTGTGAGAGCCAGAAATCTTGCTTGTTTGTAGGTGACCAAATACTTATTTTCCACCATAATTTGCAAATAAATTCTTAAAAAATCAGACAATGTGATTTTCTGGATTTGATTTCTCATTTTGTCTCTCATAGTTGAGTATTCTGATTCTGGAAACCCTCTTTAAAGTTAGACCGGTTTCCCTACAGTCATCCTGCTGCTGTGTCCCTATGATAACATTTCCACCCTCATTTTAATTGGCCTGAATAGCTGGAATTGCTTCAGTATTTGTGCCGATGTTTGACTGTTTATTAGCACAGTGGATGAGAAGTAGCTCGTAGACATCTTTTGGAGCTGCTTAGGACTGGGCAAGTGAAATATTATTTTAGTGTGAAGGCAGCTTAAAGGGACAACCCCTTCTTCATTGTGGGCCCTTGGGCGATCGGCTAATTGTTAGGTTTGCTAGGAGCCTGATCCAGGGGAAGCCTCAGTCAGTCAGTCAGGGGTTTCCTCTGCAGCAGCCTCTGGTGGGTTAATGTGGTATTGCACAGCAAGTATTCAGATGAATAATTGTCTATGTGATATGTGAGACAAGGACCAATCATGCCTGCCAGAGTGTATGGATCGGGGTTATCTTTACACAACACCAAAATCTTTTCTTTTACAAAGTTGACTTGTGATTTTTGGTTGTGGACATTATTAAATAACTGAGGGAAAAATTTATAGCATACTGCAGTATTATCAATGACTGCAGGACACTATGCGGCCTCTTCCCATTATGTTTATTTGCCAGTTGCATTTGTTTCCATCATGTCCTAATAAAAGCTGAGTGCAGGGCTTGTTCTCTGGAGTCAGCAGTCATGTCTTCTAAATGACTGAGCGATGGACGTGCTGTTTATGCTGCCTGCGTCCACAGCAGTATTTGTGGTTGTTGTTTGTCTGCATTTGACAGCTGAAGACCACAGCTCATACACTGAATGGCCACTTTATTAGAGACCCCGGGCCTTTCTCGATGGAATCTTAACTGTATGGAAATTAGACATGCGACCCCAGAACCGCAGCAAGTTTTCTGTAGATCAGTTTCCGTGTGAATCCAAATTAGATGGGAAAATCGAGTGATCAGAGCATTCGTGAACCTGGCCAGGATTTCATCTGTTTCCATCTTGTGGGTTTTCTGGCACGGTGGTATGGAAAGTATACAGAGAATGGTGTGACTGAGGAAAAACATCCAGCGAGGGGCGTTTCTGTGGATGGAAACAACTCATAAATGAAAGCATCAGAGGAGGATGTCGGGAACCATTGTGGTGAACAGGGGGAGAACAGACAAAAAAAACTGGTGTCCAACTATGTCTGAATGCAGCAGTTCCTTAGTATGCATCACGACTATCTTCCACTACAAAAGTAAACAAACATTGCGGAAGAAGATAGTGTCCTTTACATTAGTGTCCTTTACATTAGTGTCAATGAGAAAGGACACAGAATCAGTCTGTGTCCATTCCCTGCAACAGTTTAATGTCGTCTGCTGTCATTTTATGACAGAAGACTGCAATGGACATTAACAACGGTAGTGTGAACCCAGCCTAACAGTACTGTGGCACCATGCTGATGCGCGAGTGGGAGGTACTAGAATTTGGTGCAGGCAACAGGACTTGAACCCTTCCTGTTAGGTGTCAGCTATTCAGGCTGGAGGTGTAATGATTGGGGGGGATACCTGTAGATAATACCGGTAGATAATATGGCCACAATGACTTGCTGTGGTTCTTGAAGCCGAAGTAAGTCTGGCGTGCTACTAAATGGATGTCTCTATTAAAGTGGCCATTCATTGCATTTCTGATGTAATCTCATTTTGCCAGTACCTTCACACTGTCTCAATCCCAACACTATAAATATATATATATATATATATATATATATATATTTTGCTCTGCAAACACTGTGGGTAGGTGAATTGGTCTCCTGTGAGACTCTCCTAATAGAGAAATGTTTGTTGACACCACTGTATGACATGTGTTTCCACCTGTGTAAGATTCTCTCCTTTCTCTTTATTTAGTCTCAGCCTTTTATGCCGAATGTTATAACAAGAGGATACAGTTTAATGCCCACATATGGACAAAGTCCAAATTCTTGGGGATGTCCATTGGAGTCCATAATATTGGGCAAGGTGAGACCTATTGGATATTGCTGTTTTAAAAGGGTGCAGGTAGTTTTTGTTGCAGGAAAGCTGTCCCTTTAGTGCTTATGGTTTTGCCATCTTTCTGTCCCTAGGCTGTGTGTCTTGTTTAGACTATGATGAACACTACATCCTAACGTTCCCCAATGGCTATGGGAGGTGAGTAGAAGTAATTCTAGATCTAACATTGCGTAATATGTTGTAGGACATGGGAGATAATGAAATCTCTGTTCTCAGGTCCATACTGACTGTGCCTTGGGTGGAGCTGGGAGGAGAGTGCAACATTAATTGTTCCAAAACTGGATACAGCGCCACCATCACGTTCCATACCAAACCCTTCTACGGAGGCAAGAAGCACAGAATAACTGCAGAAATCTAGTGAGTGTTTACAGCAGGATTCTCCTGTTATGTGCTGATGGGATATATAGGTGTAAATCCAGGAATGTGCTGCCCTTAGTCACAGCGGTTAAATCTATATGTCCTCCTAGCCAGTACCGGGTATCAGCGGATATTGTATAACTTGTCTGTTTCTCTTGTTTGTTCTCTGCAGTCCTCCCAATGACAAGAAATCAATCTGTTCGATAGAAGGAGAGTGGAATGGCGTCATGTACACAAAATATGCAAATGGGGTAATGGAATGGATATTCATCTCTAACAAATCACTTTGTCTGGTGCACTCACGTGTTACACTTACATCATTTTTCTCCATTATTTCTGTCATTTAAGATGGCAGATCTGTATGGAAAATTAGGGAAACTTGTACTCCCTGTTCTGCGGTGAGCACCCACTAAGGATAGACAGTATAGGGTGACTGGTGACTCTGCTTTTTTTCCCCAGAAACAAGAATATCAGTTATGTGGGGGTTTTTTTCTCCTCAATATCCACTTGAAGCTGAAGCTACATGGATAAGCTGTGATGCAGAAAATGTCTTTTTGTTTTCCTTTCCTTTGGAAGCCACTACTGTGTTTGGCTCAAAAAATGCTGCGAAATCTGCAAAAAAAAAAAAATTGTTTTTTTTTTTAGCGTGTGACCTCAGTCTTAGAGGAGTATTCCCAGCAGACAGGCTTAACTATTCCCATAGAAGTGAATGCAGAGAACTGCACATGTGCAGCATACGGCAGCCGCAAGACTTCATCTATAGGACATTTATCATGTGAATATGCCATAAATGTCCCAGATAGGAAAACGCCTTTTTGCTTTTAATCTTAAGCTAATGTGTGTCCTTTTTATATCCTGGGTCATATAACATATTGCTCTTCTTTTGTACAGGAGAATGTAGTTTTTATAGATACCAAGAAAATGCCTATAGTTAAGAAGAAGGTTCGGAAGTTGGAAGATCAGCTAGAATACGAGTCTAGATGGTAATTTTTATTTATTTATTTTTCCACATTGGGTTACTATTCTTCTTTCGTGTGTTCTGAACCACACAGCAAAGAGTACAAAGCCATGTTCAGATGTGGAATATTTGCTGCAGATTTGTGTAACAGCTTCCTCATAGCAAACCCATTGCACCTTGGAGTACAACATATGTGGATGGGTGCAGGCAAATTCAGTGCAGGCAAACAGGCATGCTTTAAAATACATAAGCAGCTCATGATGTAACAATAATTCCCCATAGAGTGAGTGATTTTCATGATTTCTCTTATATGTATAACGCCAGCGTATTCCACAGCACTTTATAGACATTATCATTCAGTGTCGCATATAGAGCTCATAGTCTAAATTCCCTATTGTATGTCTTGGGAGTATAGGAGTAAACCGAAGTACCCGGAGGAAACTTACACAAACATGGGGAGTACAAATTCCTTGCGGATATTGTCCTTGAATGGATTTCAACCCAGGACTCCAGTGCTGCAAGGCTGCAGTGCTAACCACTGAGGGCTTACCCCTTGTGTGTGTACAGGTGAAAGCAGTAGAGAATCTGCAGAAAATTTTGCATTTAACAAATTCATATGTTACTGCAGAATTGAAGTGGATTTTTGTTAATAGTAAAGCTAAGAGGAGACTGTGCAGATCTAAAGCTAGTCATACTGAATGGTTGTCGGCCAATCGCTATTCCTCCTGACCCCATATACATGCTTGGTTAAGCAGAGCTTACTTGTATTCTCAATGGTGAGAGCAGAATAAGCCACTATCAGAAGGGTCTCTTGTGAGATATTTGTCAGGTTAATTTCAGCATGCCTGATCCTTCTTTCCTCCAACATGTGTTGAGGGGAGAGTCTGCAACCCCCAAATGCATAAACTAGCCAGCCCTCTCACTGAAAACAGTGGGTTTGGCTTAATATACTCGTGTATGAGCAACTTAACAGGATATTCCAGGACTCTTATATTGATGGCCCATCCTTAGGACACAAAGTACCCCACAATCAGTGTGTATACCAGGTGTGGTGCCGTACGTAGCATGAATGGGTGTGCCTGGTATAGCAGTTCCATCCCATTTACTTAACTGAGTCTGAGCCGCAAAAGGATGATATGACGTAATAGCGCCAAAGCCCCTGGGTATCAGACCCTCACCTACTTGATATTGATGGTCTGTCCTTAGGCAACTGATATGAAAGTCTCATATTTATATATTAATTTATATAGATCAGATATAGATAGTGTCACTATAATAGCTATAGATATATCTATAGCTGTTATAGCGACTCTTGTTGCCTGTCATGTGACTTGGCACTGTACACACCTCACTGCTGTGCAAGGCTACTTATCTGGAATGTGTATGAATAAGTTTCTAAGATCTCATCTTACTATGTGTTTTTCAGTTTATGGAAAGATGTAACGTTAAACTTGAAAATCAGAGACATCGACGCCGCCACGGAGGCAAAGCACCGTCTGGAAGAGAAGCAGCGGGCGGAAGCGAGGGAGAGAAAAGAAACGGAAGTACCGTGGGAGACGAGGGTAAAAACGCATCCTCTCCAATAACTATATGATGAATGCCAAAGTATTATTGACATTACCAACCCTAGGAATGAAGGAGACAATGGGGCAGATTTATTAAGACTGGCGTATAGTATGCCAATCTTAATACAAGACCCAACTGCCACAAGGAAAGAGATTTATGAAGAAGCTCCGGGATCTCCATAAGTCAGTCGGACTTTTCTGTGCCAGAGTGGAAATCCATTATAACTCAAACCAGAAAACTGGCGTGAATTATAATACTTGTCAGGCTGAGGTGTTCCTGTCTTGCTCTGCCCACATTCATGCAGTATAGCAGGAGAGGCGTGGATTGTGGCTTGTGACGCATGTTTGGTGAAAAAGGGTTTCGTGTGAAATGTGTGCCAAAAAATCCTTCCTCTATGCCAGAAAACTGGCTGGGTGGGATTGATGAATTCCCCCATTTCAGTTAGTTTCTTGCTGCGTCTGTTTGTGATTTTTGTTCAGCACCGCCGTTCTCCTAAGCTGGCCATACACATTAAATAGATGAGCGCCGATAGTGATGTTTCTCAACCCCTTATAACCATATGACCAATCATTCGTGTATATTTCAGTAGGCCAGTGGATGGACAGCGGTTGTCTGGCAATCCATGTTCTAGGGTAGCAAAAGATTTGGTCATATAGACTTACATGGATGTCACTGTACATTGATCAAATTGTAGGGTTCTGCCTAGGCTGGTCTAATGTGTATGGCCAGTTTAGTTAGGACTCTCCTAGAAGGCATATGATCCACCCTATGCCCACCATAGACCAAAGATTACAAACCTTCACTAACTTCTTGTAACCGTGTATGACAATAGGACAGACATATCTTTACTACACTGGACATGGCAGGAGAGGTGACACCTCCACTTAGAAACTTCACTATACACATGTAAGCAGTATTTAGTAGAACGCAATCCCATAAACAACGAATGGCTTCTTGTTTCCTCAGTTGTTCCACGAGGATGGAGAGTGCTGGGTCTACGATGAACCATTACTGAAGAGACAGCCTTCTCTCAGGCATTAAGTGGCTTACAAAACAACTGTAGCAGAACCTCTTCTCTAAATAAGAGTATCATCGGAAGCCCAGAAAGGAAGGTATTATATCACAATTCTAGCTGAAGATCTTCCCTGTGGTGCTGAGAGCCCCCTTACACTGCAGCGGTTCCTTACTCAGGGATACTGGACTTCTACAGAGTGACAATTCAAGCAGGGCATGGTGACCCGCCAGCATTGTGTTCATGTTCACTGTTCACACTATACGAAAATAAAAAAAAACAAAACAAAAAAAAAACTCTCCCCATTACTCCTGTCCTGCTTTAAATGTACATGTGACCTGCCTGCAGTGAAGGCAGCTATTCTGTGAGCTGAGAAATGATGACAATTCGGCCCTCAACAGGTGGTAATGCATATTAGATAGGTGTCAGCTGACCCTTCCAATTTCAAGGGGTTCAGTTGACCATCAGATTAGTTCGTTGATTTGGTTGGGATTTGGCTGTTGGGTTTCAACAACTTGATCCCTTTTGTTCTCGGAGATAAGCCATTGCCAGAACTGTCTGGTTAGCGGCTTTCTTCCATCTCCCAATACCATACACATACACTGCTTGGCCGAGTGTGCATGTGTATGGTGTCAGCCAAGGTAGCTGTCAGGTTAGCCAACAGCTATGCAAAGTGTCATTCATGGCTGACGTGGGTGGAATATTGGTCTCACCCACAGAATGGCTGCCTGTTCTGTAGGTAGGGACAAGTGCACTTTAATGTAGAGAACTGGGTGACCATGTAAAATCCATTGTAAAGATCTGCCCAGACGTCCATCCTTCTGATGATTACAGGACCTGATCACTATTCTGTATCAAAATGTCTTTTCAATCTCCTCTTCTGTATATAATCCGGCAATTTATTATACATTATATGTAATTCCAAAAATTATACAACTTTACTTTCAGCATCTACTATCTGCCCCCCCTCCATGCTCTCAGATGTATAAACTGCCCTCCCCATCTCACCAACTCCTACACATTTAGTTTGTTTTTTTCGTCCCTCCAAAACTGGTCTTGCCTTTGTATTTATTTATTTCCTAATAAAATGTTAGAGCAAATTATTTTATTAGATCTGCATTTATGATTTGCAATTAAAATCTAATCTTCAGAAATTCTGTGTTTGGTGTCTTCTTGTTGCCAGCCACACATGTCCTGACCCTGCAGATGGGGACCATTTCTTTGGTGGCCTCTGGAAGACTTTTTGGAATCATGGCTACCAGTCAAGAACAATTGAACTATTTTTATAGCCACAAGAATACTAAGAAATGATTTTCTGCAGTGCAGAACAAGGCAAGAAAACAATAAGGTGCCTTAAGTAGTCGCCTGCAAGTTACTATTTGGGATGCTATAGGAAGCTGCGTCAGTTACTACATCCAGTACTATAAAAAATTGCCAGTTTAGTTCCATTCCTTTCTCCCTATCAAATCCATATGAGGGCTTTTTTTTTTTTTTTTTTTCAGGCCAAGCTATATTTTCAAATGACACAATATATAGAATTCCTTACAATGTATTGAGAAACTAAAAAAAGGAATAAATACATCTTGGGGTGGAATGAAAAAAATGCAACTACACCATAGTGTTTGTTTTTCAGCATTCTTTGTGTTGTAAAAATGACAAGTTAACTTCATTGTGTGGGTCAGTAAAGTTACAGGGATACCAGATCTACACACATGGACAAAATTGTTGTTTCCCTCCCTCGTTTATTGAAAGAAAAAAAAAAACACAATGGTCACAGAAATAACTTGAATCTGACAAAAGTAATAATATATAAAAATTCTATGAAAATGAACAAATGAAAGTCAGACATTGCTTTCCAACCAGGCTTCAACAGAATTTAAAAAAAAAGAAAACTCATGAAACAGGCCTGGACAGAAATGACGGTTCCCTTAACTTAATATTTAGTTGCACAACCTTTTGAGGCAATCCCTGCAATCAAACGATTCCAGTAACTGTCAATGAGACTTCTGCACCTCTCAGCAGGTATTTTGGCCACTCCTCATGAGCAAACTGCTCCAGTTGTCTCGGGTTTGAAGGGTGCCTTTTCCAGACGGCATGTTTCAGCTCCTTCCAAAGATGCTCAATAGGATTTAGGTCTGGGCTCATAGAAGGCCACTTCAGAATAGTCCAATGTTTTCCTCTTAGCCATTCTTGGGTGTTTTTAGCTGTGTTTTTTGGGTCATTATCCTGTTGCAAGACCCATGACCTGCGATTGAGACCAAGCTTTCTGACACTGGGCAGCACATTTCTCTCTAGAATCCCTTGATAGTCTTGAGATTTCATTGTACCCTGCACAGATTCAAGACACCCTGTGCCAGATGCAGCAAAGCAGCCCCAGAACATAACAGAGCCTCCTCCATGTGTCACAGTAGGGACAGTGTTCTTTTCAAGATATGCTTCATTTTTCCGTCTGTGAACATAGAGCTGATGTGCCTTGCCAAAAATTTCGATTTTTGTCTCATCTGTCCATAGGACATTCTCCCAGAAGCTTTGTAGCTTGTCAACATGTAGTTTGGCAAATTACTTTTGTCAGATTCAAGTTATTTCTGTTACCATTGTGGGTTTTTCTTTCATTAAACGAGGGGGACCAACAATTTTGTCCACGTGTGTGTATATATAGCTTTAGTACTATACAGAAACAAAAAATAAGAAAACAAGGTCATTGCCTCGCCTTATTATGACACCTATAGCTTTCATATAATTCTGACTATGGAGTCGGGTAGGAATTTTTTTTGTTTTATTGTTTAACCCCTTACCAACTATTGACATATATGTATGTCCTTGGTCACATGAGGATGTATGGAGAGATTTCAGCTGAGCTTTCTCCATACATGGTGGATGCCGGCTGTATAATACAGCCAGCACCCGCCGCTAACAGCTGTGATCGGTGCCGACACAAATCATAGCTGATAACACTTTAGTTGCAGCAATTAAACATGACTGCGGCATCTGAAGTGTGCAGGTGCCATGGGCGCCGCCATCTTCACTCAATCACGCCTTCCAGAACGTCATCAGTTTGCGGCAATCTGTTGCCATTCTGAATTTTTTTCCAGCTTCCCAGTACATTGTACAGGATATTGAATGGCGCCATTACAAAGTACAATTTGTCCTGCAAACAATAAGCCATTATGTGACTCAAAGGACTGATAAAAGAAATAAAAATATTATGGCACTTGGAAGGTGGGGAGGCAAAAACAGATATGTGAAAATGAGCTCGGTTCTTAAGGGGTTAATATTCCTAGTTACTGGGATCAAACTAGGACCCAGAGCCAGATTTTTTATTTTTTTTTTCCCCCAACCCCCCCCCCCCGCCCAGGAAAGGATTTATGTGATTTCTGACACCATTTACAGACCATATGTAGCCCCGTCCTTCTGGATCACATCGGGACAAATCTAGCAATGTGGCACAATATAAACCAATATTTGGCATTTTTACGGTGCAAAATGTCATTTCTAGTATTGGGCCATTTTTGTCTGGCTTGACAAGAACAAGGGGTGCAGCTTAGCAGAAATGGGACATGAAAGTTAATCATTTTGCATTGCACCAACATTTAGACATAAGATTTAGCCACAAACAGGGCCCCTACCATCGCTGGTGTGAGTGCTCAGTCTTGCAAAACTCACAATCTGTAGTGACTGAGCACAGAATTAGTTTCACCATTGAAGTGAATGGGGATACTGTAATATCACTCACAGTGTTTAGGGGATGTGGCGGCTTTTTGCACATGTGAGCACTAAAAGGGGCTGCAGCACTTGCATGAGCACTGTAGTCCCATCGATCAGCTGATCGGCGGGGGTGCTGAGTGTAAGACCCCTACCAATCTAATAACGATGGCCCATTCTGAGGTTATCCGGTATTTGTGACACATCCTGTTTACCTATATACTATAGGAATACTCCCCTCACAGGAATGCTACAAGGAAATCACAACAATGTGACCAGAAAGAATCTCCGGTGTTTGATAGTCCGTAGGAGTTACTATCTGCTCCTAAACCAGTCTTGCAGAGAACACACACAGTCATTTCTTCTAGGTTTCTTTCTTTTATCAAAGTGTCTAATGCTGAATGATAAATCTGACATATTGTTAGACTAGAGCAAGCCTGCCCTTTAATCACATGTGCACAACTGGAAATTAGTGATAACCTCTTGCACTAGGGCCACACCATGCATGGGCACCCTAAGGGTACAGACACACCATGCTGCATTGGTCACACCAGTCTGTGCCGCCGGGGTCCAGCTCTCAATAGAGGAGCAAGGGAAAGAGATGCGGGATTTCACAGAAAGGAGACAAAATGTGTTAATAAAAGTCTATTACAAAATGTATTCGTTACTCAAATCCTGCCAGAAAATCAAAAGAGGGTCCTTGTACATTAGCTGAGGTTACAGCGTTTTTGGCCATTGTGGAAATGCAGAGGAAAAACAATCAGCAGGCTACAGTTCCAGCAAAAAGAATGAGATATTATTTAGGCCGGGGCCTCATGTGGCGTACATGTCACGGTTTGCCAAAAAATGCTGCGTTTCACAGTCCCTGCACAGTGGATGGGATTCACTAGACATTGCAGAAAAAGATGTGCAGCAGACATGCTGCGATTTCTAAAAACCATTGCGATTTTCGAAATCACAGCATGCCAATTATATCTACGGAAACGCCGGCGGTTTCCCTATAAGTACAATTGAAGCAGAAAGTTTACAGAGGACATCTGTGCGGATCTTCTGTGAAAAGTGCTGCGGGAAAAACCACAATGTTTTTTTCTACTGCAATTTCTTATTCACACTTTGGGCCAAGTTTACTGTTTAGAAACTGAAGCCAAAGAACTAAATGTTTTATCACTAGTCGAAGCCGATCCAGAGGTCGGAGTAAGAGCTCTGGTTCCCGCTGGAGATGGAGGTCTTTTGGTTTCTGCTGTCCCTGGTGTAGATATGGGTTATGCTTAAAGGGGTGTCCATCTTATTTGTTTATGAATTAATAGGGCTGCTGATGGAGACAATAACAGAAAAAATTTTGCTAACCTTTGCAGAAAAAATCACACAGTGGGTACGGAAACTTCAGACCCTTTTAAAATTTTTCACTCTGTTTCATTACAGCCATTTGCTAAAAGCAAAAAAGTTCATTTTATTTCTCCTTAATGTACACTCAGCTCCCCATCTTGACAGAAAAAAAAAACAGAAATGTAGATATTTTTGCAAATTTATTAAAAAAGAAAAACTGCAATCTCCCATGGCCATAAGTATTCCGAGCCTTTGCTCAGTATTGAGTAGACGCCGCTTCCTTCTGAGCTAGTACAGCCAGGAGTCTTCTTGGGAATGATGCAACAAGTTTCTCACATCTGGATTTGGGGATCCTCGGCCATTCTTCCTTGCAGATCCTCTCCAGTTCCGTCAGGTTGGATGGTGAACGTTGGTGGAGCCATTTTCAGGTCTCTCCAGAGATGCTCAATTGGGTTGAGGTCCGGGCTCTGGCTGGGCCAGTCAGGAATGGTCACAGAGTTGTTCCTTTGTTATTTTAGCTGTGTGCTTAGGGTCATTGTCTTGTTGGAAGGTGAACCTTCGGCCCAGTCTGTGGTCCAGAGCACTCTGGGAGAGGTTTTCTTCCAGGATATCTCTGTACTTGGCCGCATTCATATTTCCTTCCTTGCACCCAGTCGTCCTGTCCCCCATAGCATGATGCTGCCACCGCCATGTCTCACTGTTGGGATTGTATTAGGCAGGTGATGAGCAGTGCCTGGTTTTCTCCACATATACCGCTTAGAATTAACGCCAAAAAGTTCAATCTTCGTCTCATCAGAGCAGAGAATCTTATTTCTCATAGTCTGGGAGTCCTTCATGTGTTTTTTGGCAAACTCTATGCGGCTTTCATATGTCTTGCACTGAGGAGAGGTTTCCTTCGGGCCACTCTGCCATAAATCCCCGACTGGTGGAGGCTGCAGTGATAGGTGACTTTGTGGAACTTTCTTCCATCTCCCTACTGCATCTCACAGTGATCTTTGGGTTCTTCTTTACCTCTCTCACCAAGGCTCTTCTCCCACGATTGCTCAGTTTGGCTGGACGGCCAAGTCTAGGAAGAGTTCCGGTCGTCCAAAACTTCTTCCATTTAAGGATTATGGAGGCCGCTGTGCTCTTAGGAACCTTGAGTGCTGCAGAAATTCTTTTGTAACCTTGGCCAGATCTGTGCCTTGCCACAATTCTGTCTCTGAGCTCCTTGGGCAGTTCCTTTGACCTCCTGATTCTCATTTGCTCTGACATGCCCTGTGCGCTGTGAGGTCTTATATAGACAGGTGTGCGCCTTTCCTAATCAAGTCCAATCAGTTTAATTAAACACAGCTGGACTCCAATGAAGGAGTAGAACCATCTCAAGGAGGATCAGAAGGAAATGGACAGCAAGTGAGTTATATATGAATGTCACAGCAAAGGCTCTGAATACTTATGGCCATGTGATATTTCAGTTTTTCTTTTTTAATACATTTGCAAAAATATCTACATTTCTGTTTTTTTTTCTGTCAAGATGGGGAGCTGAGTGTACATTAATGAGAAATAAAATGAACTTTTTTGCCTTTAGCAAATGGCCGCAATGAAACAAAGAGTGAAAAATTTAAAGGGGTCTGAATACTTTCCGTACCCACTGTAGCTGGTACATCTCAGTATTATACATAGATCTGGGCTTTACAGCAAAATCTACAAAAGTGAACATGAGGTTCTTAGTCTACATATTGAACAAGATGTATAAGCTCACTATCCACTGCACAGTGACCTCTATATAGTGACTCCCTACTAAACATGGCGACCACCACCGCTGCAACACAGTGCCCATGGGGGGTGACCAGCAACCCAACAGCACCCCCGCCGACAGGCTAAGCCCCCAGGAAAGGATTTATGTTATTTCTGACACCATTTACAGACCATATGTAGCCCTGTCCTTCTGGATCACATCAGGACAAATCTAGCAATGTGGCACAATATAAACCAATATTTGGCATTTTTACAGTGCAAAATGTCATTTCTAGTATTGGGCCATTTTTGTCTGGCTTGACAAGGACAAGGGGTGCAGCTTAGCAGAAATGGGACATGTAAATGAATTATTTTGGATTACACCAACATCTTGACATAAGATTTAGCCACAAACAGGGCCCCTACCATCGCTGGTGTAAGTGCTCACTCTCGGAAAACTCACAATCTGTAGTGACTGAGCTCAGAATTAGTTTCACCATGGAAGTGAATGGGGATACTGTAATATCACTCACAGTGTTTAGGGGTTGTGTCGACATTTTGCACATGTGAGCACTAAAAGGGACTGCAGCATAAGCACTGTAGTCCCATCAAACAGCTGTTCGGTGGGGGTGCTGAGTGTAAGACCAATCTAATAACGATGACCCATTCTGAGGTTATCCGGTATTTGTGACACATCCTGTTTACCTATATACTATAGGAATACTCCCCTCACAGGAATGCTACAAGGAAATCACAACAATGTGACCCGAAAGAATCTCCGGTGTTTGGTAGTCCGTAGGAGTTACTATCTGCTCCTAAACCAGTCTTGCAGAGAACACACACAGTCATTTCTTCTAGGTCTCTGTTGAATTTGGTTTCGTGTAATGCTCTGCAACATTTTTTTCTGATGCTTTTTGCCTACATGTGAAAGGGGTTTTTTAACCCTTTCACGTCTAATCATGTAAATTTATGTGATTAGGCGGGAAGGGGTGTATGGAGAGGGGTGAGGAGCTGAGCCCTCTCCATACACGGTGGATGCCGACACAGCCAGGACCCACCGCTAACAACTGCGATCGGTGCCGACCGCTGATCACAGCTGTTAACACATTAGGTGCCGAGGTTAAATGTGACCAGGCGTCTTAAGTGCACAGGCGCCATGGGAGCCACCATCTTTGACCGATCGCCACCCTCCGTCATCAGAGAGCGTCGATCGGTTGCCATGACATATATATATATATATATATATATATATATATATATATATAACTTCAAATCACCCCCTTTCCTTTCCCAAGATCACATATAATATAAGCAATAATAAACATTAACACTTTAGGTCTCCGGCGCTCAAAAATGCCCAAGCTATCAAAATATAAAGATATTTCTCCCATACGGTGAACGGCGTTGCTGGGAAAAAAAAACAAAATGCCCAAATGGCGAATTTTCCAACACTTTGCCTCTTAAAAAAAAAAAAGAAATAAAAAAAGATCAAACTATCAGATCTTTCCCAAAATGGAATAAAAACGCCATCTTGACCCGCATAAAAAGACGACTTACCCAGCTCCATACACATAAATATAAATATGTCGGCAGAAATTGTTTTTTCTATTTTGCAAAGCTTAAAATTTTTTTAAAGGTATCAAAACATTACAAATACTATATAAATGTGGTATCACCGTGATCGTACTGACCCGCAGAATACAGGTAACCTGTCACTTTTACAACATAGTGAATGCTGTAAAACTTATACCCATAAGAAATTGGTGCAAATGCATTTTTTTTTCCAATCCCACCTCATTCTGAATTTTTTTCCAGTTTCCCAGCACATTGTACAGGATATTGAATGGAGCCATTACAAAGTACAATTTGTTTCACAAACAATAAGCCATCATGTGAGTCTGTGAACTGAAAAATGAAAAAATTATGGCTCTTATAAAGAGGGACCACAGCAACACGTAGTTGCCATGGAGGAACCATGACTGGGGCGGGCAGTGCAGGGAGCCATTAGTGGGTGGGGTAAGGAGAGGAAGGGGCGGGGCTTCACAGGGCCGCTTTTTCATAGCAGTTATTCCTCAAAGCGCCATTCCCAGCAGATCGGCGAACAGGTGAGGTTGTCCCGCCTGCATCTCCCTGCTAACGATAAGCATGGCCTCCCTAGAAGTGCTCCTGGGGCAACTTCGGTCTGCCGCCGGCGACAGGGGGGAGACCTGGCTCAGGGAGCAAGTGGAGGGGCTGCTCCAGAATGCCCCTCCACCTTCACCTCAGAGATCCGCAGTGGCGCCCGGTCGGCGGCGTAGGAGGGCCTGACCGCCGGAGCACTTGAGCCCCGACATAGCACCACAGGCACAGTGCCATAGGAGTCCGTCTAGGGCCCCTCCAGGCCGGGTTCCTCGCCCCACTGCCCAGGGGCGCAGGTCCCTGCCTGGGAAGAATCCAACAAGGTGACCATGGCCCCCGGGCGCGACGGGCAGCCACATGGAATGGACAGCGGCCCCCACCACGCCCAACCTTCCCACTCCATGTGGTACACAGCTCTCGGTCCCCTCTTGTGATGTTCCGGCGGGAGGGGGACCTGACCAGCTATCCCAAGGCTTCCCGGAGATCCTTATACCGAGACAAGCCAGTGGTGTGTCCTACAGCGGGCAGCAAGGCGCTTGCCCTCACCTTCATGAGGCTCATTCCAGGCCTGAGCTACATCCCATGCCCTCCAGAGGTCACGCAGGTGCAAGACAGATGCCCGGATCATCCACCTCCTGCTGCAGCTGCCATCATGAAGACCCACAGCCGTACCCTGAAGCAAGCGTCCTCCTCTACAGTGAAACGGGTCCACAGGATTCCGGAATTCCGACTGGCGGGAACACAGCACCTGCGCAGTCCGGTGAGTATCCATCTCCGTCTTGTCCGTTTCCTCCTATTCTTATGTCTCAGGGTATAGCGAGTGAACCTGTAGTGTCCCCTGCAAATAGCGGTATAGCTGGGGAGGGGATTAGGGAACTCTTAGGTAGTGTAAGGGATTTGCTGGCTAGGTGTGAACAGAGTGTAGGTGGCTCCCCGGCATGGGTTCCCCCGGCTCAGCCTACTGTCTCGGCGGTGTCTACGGCTGTGGGAGGGGCGACGGGGGTTACAGTGTCAGTCCATACGGAAAAGGAAAAGGTGGACTTGGTCCGTTTAGATGATAGGGCCCGGGGTGAAGTTTATGTTTTTTTCGAAGGCCTGCTGGGGGCGCATTTAAAAAATCTGGAAGGATGAATATGTGGAGATCTTTTCCTTGCTTCCTTTGGCTAAGTTTAATCTGGATAAGAGTAAGAAGGAGGACAGTAAGAAAGAGGAGGAAGAAAAGCAGAGGTGGCGGCTTATCCCGCAGACCTTCACTAACTGGTTACAAGCTTTTTCTATCTTGGCCAGCGTGATAGGCGAGAAGGGCCCGGATAAATGCTCGGGCCTTTTCCGTTATATGGACTCGATAGGGGAGGCATACAGGGTTTATGGGGGACAGACATGGCTCAGGTATGATGACCAATTTCGGCAGCGGAAGGCGGTTAGGCCCAGTATCAAGTGGAATCAGAAAGACATAGGGCTGTGGTTGAGAGTGATGGCGTCGGCACATTTTGGGCAGTTCTTTCCCAGTTCGGCCGGGGGGAGCCGCCAGGGAGGTGCAGGCGGATTCTCAGGGGGCTCAGGCCAGCAGACGTCACAGCGTTTTGGGTCGTGCTGGCAGTTCAATGAAGGCCTGTGCAGGTTCGGGTTGGGATTTAAACACGCGTGCTCCTTCTGCGGAGGTGCGTCTCATGGGGCATCCCAGTGCTTGCAGAAGCAGAAGAAGGGGCGCTCCAGCGGGTGGGCAAGGGCAGGACCCCGGTGAGCCTGGAAGCAATGCTTCTGTATTTAAATAAATACGGGGACAGGGTGGCAGCCCGTTTTTTGTTAGAAGGTTTTCGGGACAGTTTTAGAATCCCCCCCCCCCCCCAAGCATGTTGTCCCCTTTACCATTAAAAATTTGAGGTCTGCTCTAGAACATAGCATTGTGGTTAGTAAAAAACTAGCCAAGGAGGTGGGTTTGGGCCGCATGGCAGGCCCCTTCTCAACGCCACCAATGGTGGATCTCATAGTATTCCCGTTGGGTTTGTCCCCAAAAAAGAGCCGAATCAGTTTCAGCTCATCCACCATCTGTCGTACCCAAAAGAGGTGTCGGTCAATGATGGGATAGCGCCGGAACTTTGTTCCGTCGTGTATACTTCGTTTGACGCGGCCATTCATTGGTTGTGGCGGAGAGGGCCCTTATGGCCAAGACTGACATAGAGGCAGCCTTTCGGCTCTTGCCAGTTCACCCGGATAGTATTAATTTGTTAGGTTGTTTTTGGGACGGGAGTTATTATGTGGATCGGTGTTTGCCAATGGGCTGCTCGATCTCGTGCGCGTATTTCGAGATCTTTAGTTCGTTTTTGGAAGCCGTTATCCGGGACTTGTCCGGGGTTGTTTCTGTGATTCATTACCTGGATGACTTCCTGTGTGTAGGCCCTGCTGGGTCGGGGGTCTGCGCTGCCCTGCTGGCCACGACCCAGTGGATGGCAAGAAAATTTGGCGTTCCTTTGGCGCCAGAAAAGACTGAGGGTCCGTGCACGAGGTTGAGTTTTTTGGGTATTGAACTAGATTCGGTAGCAATGGAATTCCGCTTGCCCAGAGACAAGTTGATTGATTTAAAGGAACAGGTCATTAGGGCGAGACACCTCAGGAAGATACCGCTGAGGGATTTGCAATCGGTCCTGGGTAAGCTGAATTTCACCTGCAGGGTCATGCCCATGGGGGTTTTTTGTCGGCGTTTGGTGAGGGCTACGGCAGGGGTGTCTAACCCGCGCCATTTTGTACATTTGATGGCGTAGCATAGGGATGACTTGCAGGTGTCGTTTCTGGAGCAATATAACGGGCGCTCCTTGTTGCAGGGGGAGGTATTTGATGTATTTGACTGTGAGTTGTTTACTGACGCAGGGGGGGGGGGGGGGTTTGGGGCGTATTATGGTGGCAAGTGGTGTGCTGCTCCATGGCCCAAAGCATGGTTTGAATTAGGCCTTACGCGCAATCTAACCTTGTTGGAGTTGTTCCCCATAGTGGTAGCGGTGTCCATATGGGGCGAGGCGTTTAAAGACCGTAAAGTTCGTCTCCATTGTGACAACCAATCTGTAGTGTCTGCCATCAATAATACTACGGCTTCTTCACCCCCTGTCGTTAGGTTGCTGCGTAGACTTGTGTTGTGCTGTCTTTGTCTGAATGCGTGGGTGGTTGCGGTTCACGTCCCGGGAGTCAAGAATGACCTCGTTGATGCTTTGTCTCATTTCCAGTGGGACCGATTCCATTCGCTGGCTCCGGAGGCGGAGATGGAGGGAATGCCGTGTCCCTCGGACTTATGGAGCTTGGTCTACGAGATTTCAGATCGTTGATACGGGTGTCTTTGGCTCCGGGGACGTGGAACCAGTATGAGAAGGCTTGGTCTGTGTGGGATGCCTGGGTACAGCACCTGGTGCCAGTCTGTAGCGGAGAGGACAGGGTAGGTGTGCTGTTACACTTGTTGGGTCAGTGGTCTGCAGAGGGTTGTTCCATGTCAAAGGTGGATGGGTTTATAGCGGGTGTTGTTGATGTCACAAAGCATTTTTTGGTGAGCTGGACGCTGAGGGGTTTTAGGAGGGGCCGGAAGTGCCTGGATGGAAGACGACTGGTGTCTTTTTTGCTTTTGGAGCGACTGGGTGTGGAATTGGGTAGTTGTTGTCACTCGAGTTATGAGATAGCACTGTTTCGTTTTGCCTTTTCTTTGGCGTTTTTCGGAGATTTCATGGTGGGAGAGTTGGTGTCCCCGGCAGTAAAACGTGCAGGTGGTCTCAGTGTAGGTGATGTCTGTTTAGTGGATGGATGCTTGGAAATTTGGATACGTCGCTCCAAGACGGACCAAGGAAGTAAGGGAAGGATGCTTCAATTGGGGCCGGTGGAAGGCTCGGTTATGTGTCCTTTGCATTGTTGGTCTGCTTTTTGTAGCCCGGGCGGGCCCTCCGATCCTGGCCCTCTCCTTCGACACCAGAACGGGTCTTTCCTCTCTAGATTTCAGTTCACGTCGATTTTTAGGAGGTGCCTCCGGGCGGCCGGCCTGGATGATAGCTCTTACACCCTGCATTCGTTCCTGATAGGGGCAGCTACGGAGGCAGCAGGTTGGGGGTTGAGTCCGGAGGTGGTCCGCAGGATTGGGAGATGGGAATCCGATAGGTACCACTTGTACGTGTGCCCTCATTTAGCACAGATGTAACTGTTTTTTGTTGACCTGTTGGCCTTTTGTTTTCCTTGTAGAGCGTGATTCCTGCCTAGTGTGGATCTTCGGTCCACACTCTTTTGAGGTGTGCGGAGGGCTAATGTGCGCAGGGACGGCCGGCAGCTGGGCATTCCCCGAGAAATCGCAATCGTGCGTTGGATCGGGATCAGAGGTATGGTCTGGGGCAGGGTACTTCCGGAGGTGAACAGGTTTGCTAGGCTGGATCGGGCCCCTGATGTGTTGGTCATTCACGCAGGCGAGAATGACCTTGGTGTCCGCCCTTTAATTAGAGACATCAAATACGATTTGCTGCGTTTATGGTCACTGATTCCGGGGTTGATATTGGTGTGGTCAGACATTGTGCCTAAAAAATCTTGGCGGTCAGTTGATAGGTTGAACAAGGCCAGGGTCAAGGTCAATCGGGCTGTGGCATGTTTTGTTGCCAGGAATGGGGGTGTGTGCATTCGGCATGGGGAGCTTGAACCGTGTGAAGAGAAGTTCTGGTTAAGGGATGGGGTGCATTTGAATGCGGCTGGCATCGACCTCTGGGCGTTGGGTTTACAGGAAGGCGTGGAGAGGGCCCTGGAATTATGGCGGGTCTCTCACGCTTAAGGTGTTAAGGCGTGATCGCTGTGGCGGGTAGGGTCCTTGGAGTTGGTGATTCAGTGGATTATGGGAGGGGGAGTCAATGGTGGGCTCCACCCTCCCGTATTACAGTTCATTAGTGATTTGGTGGCTTACCTGGCGTGGTGGGGGACGGTTAGAGGGTTCAATGCCCTGTGAACTGGTATGTGGTAGTGGGGTCATCTTACAATCATGGTGCCGCTGAGCCGGTGGTGTTGCTAGCGGTAAGTTCATGTGGTAATGCCAGGATTGAACTCGTTTTTGGTTAGTAGCTCCAAGGACTCGGGCCCTGTTTTTGTACTTTACGGGTATTGTTATGTTACGGTTATTTATGGTATTTATACATTATAAAGTTAATATATTTTAATATGTTTTTATATGTTAATTGTTTAATAAACATGGCTGCTGTAGCTGATTTTATCCAACTCCTGTCTTTGTGTTTTGTTTTGCGGAGCGGGTGTGGGAATATAAGAGGAGTACAGGAGGAGATACGACCAGGCAGCAGTGAATAAATAGGTAAGAAAATACGGCACCTGCTAATCTGCATTGCCTAGCCATGAGGAGGGTTAAAACAGAAATGCAAAAACAAAAATTGGTTGAGCCATGAAAGGGTTAAGGCAGTCTATCACCTCCCCTAAGTATCCTCAGCTGTCACCCCTGTGTTACAGAGCACATTACACTGATACATATCATACCCTTGTTCTATATGACCCTTTTGTAGATTTGGAGTAAATTAAGCATTGGGGATGGGCCTTTTGGAGCACTGCTCTTGCTGCTCAGACCCCTACCATCTCCTGCCCGCACCACCCCATGTAGTGAGAGTTGATCCGCCCACTCAGGGGCGTAGCTAGCAAAGACTGGGCCCCCCCCCCCAAAAAAAACTTTTGATTGGGACCCCGGTGTAGCACCCCCTTTCCCGGCCCACACACAGTATAATTCCCCATTTACACACACTATAATGTCCCAAAGTGGCCTCCAGACAGTATAATGTCCCATAGCGGCCCCTCCACACAGTGTAATGTCCCATAGTGGCCCCTCCACACTGTATAATGTCCCATAGTGGCCCCTCCACACGGTGTAATGTCCCATAGCAGCCCCTTCATACTGTATAATGACCCATGGCGGCCCCTATACACAGAATAATGTCCCACTGTGGTCCCTGCACACAGTATTGTGCCCCACAGTGGCCCCTGCACACAGTATTATGCCCCACCGTGGCCCCTGCACACAGTATTATGCCCCACTGTGGCTCCTGCACACAGTATTATGCCCCACCGTGGCCCCTGCACACAGTATTATGCCCCACAGTGGACCACCCATGACAGACCCAGAATATAATGATCGGAGATCCGGGGAGGTGACAAACATAAAAACCAATGTTACTTACCTCTCCCGGGCTCTGGTGCACTCCCTGCTGCTTTCCGTCCTTTTCAATGTCGGTACAGATGTCACGTGGGCAAGGCCAGCACCGCGACGCATAATGACACCGGCCAGGCCCGAAGACTGCTGGGAGTCACACCGGATCGCAGGAGAGGTGAGTAACACTGTTTTTTATGTTTGTCACCTCTCTGGGCCTCCGATCATACTCTTTTCAGACCCCAGAGTATAATAATAGCTGTATTTGTTGGGGTTTGTGGGCCCACAGCCTCACTTACCGATCCCCGCTCCTGCTCACAGCCGCCTATGCTTCCCCTTCTGCCCTCCAGGGGGCCCCAATGACATGATATGGGACGCAGAAAGGGAAGCGGAGGCGGCCGTGAGCAGGAGCAGGGATCGGTAATTAAATAGGGCCCGTTACCTGCTGGGGTTACACCAACAGATAACAGCCTATTTAAAAAAAAAAAAAAAAAAAGCATCATTGGCCCTCCGGGCCCCCAAATGGCCCGGGCCCTGTGGCAGCAAGTACCGCTGCTACTCCGGTATTTACGCCACTGCTATGACATCACTCATCCTAAGCAGCAAGAACAGAGGGACAGATTTACTAATGGTGTCTGAATTTTAGACAGTGTTGATTTAAACTAAAAAGTCTTAAACTGCATCAGATTTATCAGTGTCTAATGCTGAATGATAAATCTGACATATTGTTAGACTAGAGCAAACCTGCCTGCTTGGCACACCTGCGACCAACTTTCTTTACCTCCCACTCACACTCCGTGAGCGGACCAGGAATAGGATAATACGAAACAAGCTTTTTAAATTTTATATATTTATTAACCCAAGTGGGTCGGTACTAAGCATTAACATATACAGAAATATATATCAATTACCAAGCAAAATACGGATAAAAGTAAAATACAGCACATCAAATAAAAAGGGAAATAACAAATAGAAAATACCGGCACAGGTTTATAGTCAGTTTCTCTGAGCCCATGTGGTAGGCCTCAGGGTCCTTTCTTCAGCAAGTTACAAAAGCATGTCTCTCCTACATGCTAGCCAGACTCAGAAGACCAAGAGCCTCGCCTCTTCTGGGAATATAAACCGAGTCTCCAGCTACACCTTCCCCCAGACAGACCCCCTTCTCCCGACACCATGCAGGACCTAAGAAAAGGGGGATGGTTGCCTAGCTAGAGAAACATGTATGTCTGGGGTTGAGCTGGGGGGATCGCTCACCCTCCCTCTCCCATGGCATCTGCTGGCCAGGGGGTAATAAAAACTAGCTGGCTAGAGAGACCATCCCCCATGGTATGCACACAACACCACTGAAGGCAGTGACTACCAATGTAAACACAACTTAAACACGGCATTCCTAAAAGTAGGTACGACTACTATGAATCAGGAATGATACATTTCAAAGACAGATATGTAACTGAGGGTCTATGTATTAATGACACAAATACTGCCAGAGAATCTAAAGTTTGGAAATGCAGAGGAAAAACAATGGGCGGTCTACAGTTCCAGCAAAGTGAATGAGATATTATTTAGGCCGGGGCCCCAAGTGGCGTAAATGTCGCAGTTTGCCGAAAAAAAAAACGAAGCTTTTTACAGTCCCTGCAAAGTGGTTGGGATTCGCTAGACATTGCAGAAAAATATGCGGAGAGGAAATGCTGCGATTTTCAAAAACCGTTTCGTTTTTGGAAATCGCTGCATATCAATTATATCTACGGAAACGCTGGCAGTTTCCCTAAAGGTATAATTGAAGCAGAAAGTCCGCAGAGGAAAACTGCGCTGCGGTTTTTCCCGCAGAACGTTTCCACTACGGCCCACTACGTGGGGCCTTAGCCTTTAATCTCCATGTTGCAGAAAAAAACACTGCAAAATATGCAGCCCTATAAAAAAAACACAGCATGTCAATATTGTACGTGAAAACACTGCGGTTTCCCCTTAGACTTATATGAAACGGGGGGGGGGGAGGAAAAATGAGAAACGCAGGTGAAAAGGAGTAAAAAACACGTTTTTGGGATTGCGTTTTCTCCTGTGTTTTTTCACAGAATTTTAGGTACATTTCGCTAAGGTTTTTATGTCTAAATTAAGCTGTTTGCGTTGCGATAATGATGAAATGTTGAATACGGATATACCTATCTTTCTTTCTCTAGCTTTGCATTTGATTCTCCAGAGTCGCCATCATCCATCATTTACGCTAGTAAATGGGTGTAAGTTATCTTTAAAAAAAAAAACATGGCGAGAGAGGTGTAAAAGAAAAAAGTCACAATTTGTGCAAAAACCCAACTTGTGCAAAAAAATGTTTTCAAGCCTTGTCATTTTATTGTATATTTCACATGTTCGATCGGCCCATTTGGGCATCAGGACCCAGCGTTTTAATAAGAGTTTAATGTAAAAGAAAAAGTCAAAATCTTTTATTTTTCAATATACCGAACCCTATAAGGGCTTGTTTTTTGTGGGATTTATTTTTGGGAGAGGGGGTGGAGGTGAACAAATAGCAGCAATTCTACCATTCATTGCAAAGGAATGTTACGTTCTTTTGTTATTATCTATGTTACATCTTTGGTATGGAGTGATCATTTCTGAGAAAACCCCTGAAGGCGAGGAAAGCGAAACTATACCTCACTATAAAAGTGAGGACCATCCGTCCCCTGCAGCGCACTCAGCCCCTCGAGCCACACATTCACTGCTCCTAACTACAGGTAAGTACACATATATATTCTGCATCTTATGCATCATTATTTAAATTATTATATTATATATTCTTTTATTTTGTTTAACCCTTTAAAAACTGTTTTGGACCCGTCTTAAACATTCGCATGGTACTGTGTGTACTCCAAAATGGTGCCAATAGAAACCACAGCTCATCCTGTAAAAACAAGACCTCATATGGTTGTGATAATGGAAAATTAAAAATGTTATAGCTTTCAAAATGCAGAGATGAAAAAACAATTCAAGAAACATCTCGGCCGTTAAGTACCAAACTAGGCCAAAGGGAAGGTGTTATAGGGATAAGTGATCCAAGTATATTTTCAAGTTATTGATTCTTTTTTTTCAAGGTTCACCAACCATGGCTTTATCAAGGAAAAACACTGACCCAAAGAAGGAGGAGGAGGAGGAGGTTAGTAATTCATGATTTCTTACCTTTTGTATATCATCTAGTGATACATGTTTATTTCCATCCTCCAAAGTGTCGGACTGGGTTGTCTAGGACCCACCAATTGAATTCATTCAGGAGAACCACTATAAAGACAAATGCAAATATTCCCTGCCTCCTATTTTTCCAGTATTAGTCTACTACCTACCCCTTACCTTACACTAAGGCCCCCATATCTAAGTGATCAAGATGATTGGTGATAGGGGCCCCACAGTGACAATATGGATATGGGGCCCTGGAGGGAGGATAATGGCCGGCTTGCCTCTGTGTCGAGATGTCTCTACTTAGTATTATATAGGCACATAGGTAGCGTACAGCATCTCACGCAGCATATCTGTATATATTGCAGTGCGTACGATGGCATACACCACTCTGGCAGGGGGCTAGTGTAACCCTGGGTAACTAGGGGTTTCACCTCTTCCCCTATAGGTCAGTCTGAGTCTAATCCTCCATAGATTGCTCCAATATCTATATAAAGGAGTCAGATAGAAGCCAGGAGGAGTCTAAATAAATATAAATGAACATTAACCAACTTCATGGTGTGTGAACCCAGGTGTACTAAGGGGTCCTCCTCCCCATAACAGTCAGGATAATAGTCCAGAGTATGTAACACACACGATCCACTTAAAGAAGATCTGTCATAAGGCCTGAAAAGCCCAATGACATCCATCATCTGATCGGCGCTGTCACCCTGAGCATTTTGGTGTTTTGTTTATCGAAATCTGTTCAGCCATTCCACAGCTATAAGCCCTGTTCGTGTTGATGCAGATTGGGGTCTATTAGTCAAGTCATTCATGAATGTCCTCCAATGTGTTTTTAAGAAGGCTGTGTAACTGGTGTCACAAAAACATCCGCCACATTTTAGACATTCACGTGAGTAAGGCCTAATCGAGGCGCTAAGCCATTTCAGTCTTCCTCCTCAGTATCTGCGGTTTCCTAATTCTGTCTAGTCTGAATGAGGTCCATTCAGTAGAAGGTGATAATCCGGCTTCTAGACGTCCATTACACTGCTAACAAGAAGGCGTCCCGGCCTGCAGTGTACCCCTGGTGATGTGAGCTCAGGTGGGCCCGCCTCTTAGCTAGTGACATCACAAGATTGCCTAAGCTCGCATCACTGGAGGTACACTGCAGGCCGGGATCCTTCTCTAAAGATACGGAGGAGGAAGACTGATCTATTGGTTGACAGGTCAGTGCCCTTAGTGTCTGGCCATTGTGGTATCACCTCTCTTTGGCTATGATGTGACTTCCGCAGCACCGGTGCGGTCTCGTGATTCACTTTATACTCACTTGCTCTAGGTATTTTTACTTTTCTTGGTCTGCCCCTTTGCTATTATGCTTAAATATGTTTCACCTATAAAAACTGCAACTGCATCAAAATGTCATCTTTTTGTATGGGTGTTATTGTAGATGTGGTTTTAGCCACCCCCAACATCAACACCTGATCACACCCTTAGGCCTTCTGTGATGCGTCCACATTTTCTGGACCCGTGTCACTGTTCCGACCTATGACCTAATGACCTGTCCTGAACGTACAGCACCATAGATCTCTATGATGTAAGTTTGGCTCATCTGACCCACCAATGCATTATGGCCATGGGCAGGAGGCTTTAGGTTCAGTATTTTTGGCATGTTGACCTACATAGTCTTATAGGCCACCCAATGCTCGCAGTAAATGCAAATTCTAACTTGTTACTTTCAGGAAGAAAATTACACACCAGACCTTACATTTATTGGTTCTTCTGAAAACACCTCTTGGGGAAAGACACATTGGGAAAAAAAATAACTTAGCATTGAAATCCAGCAGCGAATCATGGACAAAAATGCGTGAGACATATAAAACAAATTTTAAGGAAGACATACTGAAACGGAAAGAAGTAGAGAAGAAGCCGTCAGTATCCCTCATGTCTGCTGGTGCGAGCGCGTCTCGTCTTATTAATATAATTGATACTGCAGACAGAAAAGCCGATGCATACACTGTAGGCACCTATGCTACTTCTGGAACCTACGCCCATTGTAAAGATGAACCTGGAAAGAGAATCCCCAAGGCTGGAGCCTTTGCTGGAGCCGGTGTCGGAAAAGCAAGAGCTGAGTTTAGCGTGTTTGAGGCTGAAGCCAATGGTCCCAATGCCAGTGCCGGAGCTGAAGCCAGTGCAACTGGAGTTTCAGCCATGGCTAGAGCAGAATTAGGAAGTGTTTCTGCTAGTGCTGGCCCAGTTAATGTTACCCTTGGTTTAGGTGTAGATACTGGGGTCAGCGCAGGGGTTGATGGTTTGGAGGTACAGTTCCTAGGCACTGGCGTCTCAATAGGACCCAAAACCAGTATTTCTTTTTTAGGTTCTAAGGCTGAGTGTGCTCTTGTATTAAAAAAAAAAAAAAAAAAAAAAAAAAGTTGGAGCCCTGCCTGGGGTAAAGTGCTGTAGTGATATCGGACAATCCCCTGCTTCATGACACCCTCCATTTATTATTTTGCTACAGAGGTAGTCAGAGGCTTAAATGTCCAGGATTTAGATCCTTAGACCATCATAACATCCGGCACCCCCACCAATCAGCTGATAGCAGGAGCTGCCAGAATAGTGCAGGGTACACAGCTGGAAGTACATAGCTCTGTACACGGTGTACTAGTCACCACGCCAGGTTTCCACACCTCAACTCTCATTCACATGATTGCAGTAACCAGGAACAGCCACTACACAGTGTACACAGCTGTCTGCTTGTTATGGCTGATATGGGCCCTGACATCAGCTGATCAGTGGGGGTGCTGCGAGCTGATATTGATAACCTATCCTAAAGATAGATCCTCAGTATGTACATCCTGGAAAACCCCTTTAAACTTGTGCAGGCTTTGTCACTCTTCATGTCTGTAGATGTATGGAGGGTTTCACAGAAGAAGTTCAGGCCGAGCCCTGTCACTTATCACCACAATACCACAACTCAGGCAGAGAAACTCAGAGAAGGATAAAGATAAATCCATCTCAGCAAAAATGTAATTTTCAGCATTTCCCAAAGATTGAGAACGTTGCCTATTACTAACTTGCTTTTTATATAGTTTTTGACTACTTTTACACCTTGTATCTTCTCACTTACATACAATAAAGATTTCTTACACACTTTGGGCTGAGTTTAGTGTTTGAAACTGAAGACAAAGAAGTAAATGTGTCACCAGCCGGAGCCGATCCAGTGGTCGGAGGAAGAGCCCGGTCAGAGCAGAAGATGGAGGTCTTTCTGCTGGCCCTGGTGTAGTTATGGGTTATGCTTCATATTCCTACATACTGGGATCAAAGTAGGACCCAGAGCGGGAATTTCCTTCTTTGGCAGGATTGCAGCTGTCGTGTATTTTATACCCAGAGGTGCAATTTCTTCTAAGGAAAATATTTCATCTTATTTCTAAAACTAGACAATGTTGAGCACCGTCCTTCTGGAATACAGAGGGACAACTACTAACGTTTTTGCACCTGGAATGTGGTGTAATATGCAACAAAATTTGACACATTTCTGGTGCAAAATCTCTTTTCCATTTATTGCCTGGCTTGTCAAGGGGGTGTGGCTTAGTAGAAAGAGGACATGGTGTGAAATGTGCTATTTTGCATTGCACAAACATTTTACCGTAACATAAGATTTTTGGGTGGTATAAACTCTTAGACAGGCGGTCAGTGCGAGATGTATCAGACAACCTGAGCCACTGTGATAAATCAGGCCATCTATCTAACACATTAGATGTATGCTGACCGAACCTGAAGATCTTGTCGGGTGCAGCCGACCACCTCATGACCAGATGTCAGGGACAATAAGGATCAGACAGCTGGAGATCAGGTCCCCAGATCCTTTTGTTTATAGGGAGATAAGTTGTCAGACATCTCACCCCACACAATCTCCTATACATGCACTGTTTGACCGCGCCAGGTGTGCATGTGAGCATGTATGGCATATACACAGGATATATTATGAATAGACTCAGAATAGGCCACCAGTATTAGATTATTAGGGTCTGACTCTCATCGATTAGCTGTTTGAGGGGACCCCAGTGCAAAATATCGCCACAGTCCGTAGCAGACGAGAGTGGTGTTACTGCTTAATAATAATGCCGTGCACAACCACTACCATAGTGTTTTGCAAGAGTAAGCAATCACACGAGTGCTGAAGCCACTTGAAACAGCTGATCGGCAGGGGTGTCAAGATTCAGACCCCCCACCAATCTAATATCGGTAATATATTAATAAGAACTGTTATTTATATAGTGCCAAATATTCTGCAACACTTTAGAAATTCTAGGGATTATCCACAGACAAGCTGAGACATTACAAAGTAACAAATCAGTCCACACAATACGAGTGAGGGCTCTGCTCACAAGAGCTTACAATCTATGAGACATAAGAGGTAGAATTGGTAATGTATTCTAAGGATAAACCATTAATATTAACTGGCTGGAAAATCCCTTTCATTAGCAGAGTGTTCGGGATCTCAGACTGGGCCTCAACTTCCAACAAGACCCCAAGCACACAGCCAAGATTTCTAACATTCTGCTCTCACTTTGTCAATATGGGGTGCTGAGCGCAGAATGATGGGGGAAAACAGAAATTCTGGACTTTGCAAATCCATTGTATACACTCCTCAACACTGACATTGCAACACCATGAAGGAAAAGTCTTGAAATTCTGGATATCGCCGGATGGATAGACATGTTAATGATATGCAAATTATACAAAATGAAAACAAAATAATCAAAATATCTCCATTTATCCAGTATCGAGTATGAGCCCCTCACGTTTCCACTCCTGGTTTCTAGAACACACGTCTAGTCACATGTCCTATCTTTGCCCATTTTCATGGATATATCAATAGACTGTTTATGTGAAAACGGGTCCCAAATTTTTTTTTAAAAATTTTGTCAGTTACCCAGCGAACAAACTACATATAGCGCATATCATGTATTATCCATGTGAATGCTTTTACATTGGGCTTCTATTCCAGAGATTTAGGGACATTTAACTTCAACTGATGCTAGGTTAACACTAGTGTCAGTCCCCCAGCATATCCGAACAACAAAGTGGCTGACCATTAAAACTACAGTAACACATGTATATACAAAAGAACAGGCAGTAGTTTTGTATATACAGAAGAACAGGGAGTATCTGTGTATACAGAAGAACAGGCAGTAGTTGTGTATATTGTGAGAGTGTGAACCTGGAGGGCGCTGGTGAGCGACCCAAAACCAGGGTTAAAAAAGTCCTCAGCCACACCCATAGGTGGGGCATCACTTCAGAGGGAGTGTACGCAGCAGGGAGACCTGCGGGAGACCTGCAGGGAGCAGGTAGATGGTGGAACCAGTTGGAGACAGACAAGGCGGTCTGTCCCAAGAGGACTGGATTCCAGAACAGACTTGGATGAGCTAAGTGTGAGCCAGACTGCTGAGGAGAAGCCTCAGTAAAGCTTCTTGCCCCCAGAGGTTAGTCAGGGCTCAAGTAGTGAGGTAGTGCCCTGTGTGTGGGCTAGGCTGTTTTTTTTGTTTTGTTCCTGTTTTTACTCACAAGCTGAATAAAGCCATTTGTTTTGGATAACCACTGCCTGATATGCTGCTTGTTTGGCACCCAGTACCACCAACACCTCTGTGGAGTCCAGGAAGCTGACACTTTGAGGCTAAAATACCCCAATTGTCACAATATACAGAAGAACAGGCGGCAGTTGTGTATACAGGAGAAAAGGCGGCAGTTGTGTATATACAGGAGAACAGGCGGTAGTTGTGTATACAGGAGAACAGGCGGTAGTTGTGTATACAGAAGAACAGGCGGTAGTTGTGTATATACAGGAGAACAGGCGGTAGTTGTGTATATACAGGAGAACAGGCGGTAGTTGTGTATATACAGGAGAACAGGCGGTAGTTGTGTATATACAGGAGAACAGGCGGTAGTGCCCCCCTGTGTATATACAGAAGAACAGGCGGTAGTTGTGTATACAGGAGGACCAAACCCGGGAAGGGCCCTCCCCCCTATGTCAACTCAGGCCCGCGAGTGCGGTAGTTGTGTATATACAGGAGAACAGGCAATAGTTGTATATACAGGAGAACAGGCAATAGTTGTGTATACAGGAGAACAGGCGGTAGTTGTGTATACAGGAGAACAGGCGGTAGTTGTGTATATACAGGAGAATAGGCGGTAGTTGTGTATACAGGAGAACAGGCGGTAGTTGTGTATACAGGAGAATAGGCGGTAGTTGTGTATACAGGAGAGCAGGCGGTAGTTGTGTATACAGGAGAACAGGCGGTAGTTGTGTATATACAGGAGAACAGGCGGTAGTTGTGTATATACAGGAGAACAGGCGGTAGTTGTGTATATACAGGAGAATAGGCGGTAGTTGTGTGTATACAGGAGAACAGGCGATAGTTGTGTATACAGGAGAATAGGCGGTAGTTGTGTATACAGGAGAACAGGCGTGTAGTTGTGTATACAGAAGAACAGGCGGTAGTTGTGTATACAGGAGAACAGGCGGTAGTTGTGTATACAGAAGAACAGGCGGTAGTTGTGTATACAGAAGAACAGGCGGTAGTTGTGTATATACAGGAGAACAGGCGGTAGTTGTATATACAGGAGAATAGGCGGTAGTTGTGTATATGTAGAAAAACAGGCAATAGTTGTGTATACAGAAGAACAGGCGGTAGTTGTGTATACAGAAGAACAGGCGGTAGTTGTGTATACAGAAGAACAGGCGGTAGTTGTATATACAGGAGAACAGGCGGTAGTTGTGTATACAGGAGAACAGGCGGTAGTTGTGTATACAGGAGAATAGGCGGTAGTTGTGTATATACAGGAGAACAGGCGGTAGTTGTGTATATACAGGAGAACAGGCGGTAGTTGTGTATACAGGAAAATAGGCGGTAGTTGTATATACAGGAGAACAGGCGGTAGTTGTGTATACAGGAGAACAGGCGGTAGTTGTTTATACAGGAGAGCAGGCGGTAGTTGTGTATATACAGGAGAACAGGCGGTAGTTGTGTATACAGGAGAATAGGCGGTAGTTGTGTATATACAGGAGAACAGGCGGTAGTTGTGTATACAGGAGAATAGGCGGTAGTTGTGTATATACAGGAGAACAGGCAGTAGTTGTGTATACAGGAGAATAGGCAGTAGTTGTGTATACAGGAGAGCAGGCGGTAGTTGTGTATACAGGAGAACAGGTGGTAGTTGTGTATACAGGAGAATAGGCGGTAGTTGTGTATACAGGAGAACAGGTGGTAGTTGTGTATACAGGAGAATAGGTGGTAGTTGTGATATACAGGAGAATAGGTGGTAGTTGTGTATATACAGGAGAATAGGTGGTAGTTGTGTATACAGGAGAATAGGTGGTAGTTGTGTATATACAGGAGAACAGGTGGTAGTTGTGTATACAGGAGAATAGGCGGTAGTTGTGTGTATACAGGAGAACAGGTGGTAGTTGTGTATACAGGAGAATAGGCGGTAGTTGTGTATACAGGAGAATAGGTGGTAGTTGTGTATATACAGGAGAACAGGCGGTAGTTGTGTAGACAGGAGAATAGGCGGTAGTTGTGTATATGCTGTTCTCCTGTATCCTGAGCATAGGCCATAAAAAAATTAAGCCCGAGCAACCCCTTTAATATGCCCCACACAGTTTAATGTCCCCCTCACAGGATGTTAGCCCCCATCACTGACCCACACAATATAATGACCCCATCACTGTTCCCCATACAGGAGGGAGGCCACTGTAAGGGGGGACCAGTGAAGTGGCCATAAAAAGTTTGGCAAAGACAACTCCTTTAAAGAGGTTGTCCATAAATTGGAAAGACCACTGTGGCGCCTAGGGAGGTGCAAAAAAAAAAAGGCATACTCACCTGTCCCTGCCTGTGTCTGTTCGGTCTCATGGTGGCACCTCATTTCTGGAAATCCTGTACCCTGTGTAAATTCAGTCCCCTCGACCAAATACACATTTCCCAAAAAAAAAAAAAAAATTATATATATATATATGGCTCCTGGCACATTATGTGGGGCGGGTCGGCGATCTGGCCAGTGTTGTTGCTCCTAGCCTAGCTAATGGCCATACAGCGCTATACACCGAAGTCCCACCAGCACGCCCCGGTCTACAGCGCTGTTTAGTGTATAACCCCGCGCCCATATGACCAAAGTCCCACCCCCTAAACTGCCTGCCCCGCCCCTGTTCCCTGCCATGCCCCCCACTCCCGGGCCGTGGAGAAGAAAAGGTTGGGACCGCTGCTGTATACCACCTCCAGGCTGACTAAGGCTAAGACCCCACATAGCGAAATGCATTGCGTTTTGTTTTTCCACAGTGTTTTTCATTGCATTTTTGCAGAGTTTTCCTCTGCGGACTTTCTGTCCCTATTATACCTATACGGAATATGCCAACATTTCCACAAGTATAATTGACATGCTGCATTTTTGAAGACGCAGCTTTTCTGCTGTAGATTTTTTTCTACAACGTGTGGCTCGGATTAGCCAGAATCTCATTCACTTTGCAGGTATTGTAGCCGCAGCAAAAATGCTGCATTCTCGCAACGTGGGGCTTCAGCCTAAATGTGACTTTTTGGTTTTGGTGTAATAATTCCATATGGGCGGCCCAACTTTCAATTTTGCTCAGGGCCACATATTGACTAAAACCGGCCCTGCCGTTCATCACTGTTTTATCGTTGATTAACTAGGAGTCATCATTTCCCTGAAAAATCCTGCAGGAGAGAAAAGCGAAACTAACTCCCTATAAAAGTCAGGACCATCCGTCCCCTGCAGTGCACTCACACGGCCAACCTAGCCGCACATTCGCTGCTCCTAACTGCAGGTAAGTACACGTATGTATTCTGCAATTTATATCATTTTATTCATATTATTTAACCCCTTAATAACTGTCCCATTTTGGACCTTTAGGGCCCAGCAATTGTTTATAACTTTTTAGGTCAACTACATAAGTTTTTAATTTTTTTCAACATAGCCAAATGTTGTTTGCAGGATGTTTTCTGAACCATTTTGGGGGTAAATATAATTTTTTCAATAACTTACATAAATGCAGCATAAATTAGATCAACGTTATTCTGCAGGTTGTTAGAATAGAGAGAGATAGAACTGATATAAACGTCCATTACTTTTTTGATAGGGGATTTTATTATATCATTCACAATGCTGTATAAAGAACTTGTTACTTATAGCCTCTTCCACCATGTTGAAATTTTATTAAAATTTTTTCCTCCCTGTCAAAAGCCATAATTTTATAATTTTTTTTTTCATTTACGTAGCTGTTATCAGTGGGACGAATTGTCTTTTTAATGGGACTTTATGTAATGTTCCATACAATGTAATACAAAAAAAAAAAATATATATATATATATATATATATATTTCTGAAGTGAAATGGGAAAACAAGCCCGGCAACTAGGTGGTTAATAGCTGCGATAAGTGTTGTCCCAGTTTATGGCTTTTACCAGCAGGTGTCTGCTGTATATGGAAAGAGCGGAGCTTCTAAGGCCTCTCCATTTCTCCCACCTGACAATATGACTGACAGGCGTAGCAGGGATAACCCGAACTTCTGCAATTGGTTAAACTACTGCAGTGTGATATCTTATCACAGAACATAATAAAACCCAGTGGCGTAATTAAAGTGCAAACTTTGATCGGGGCCCCATCCCTACAGCATATTCTTGATAGTGACAGTTATGGGTACTGCAGCGGTATTCCAGATACCTGATAGGGATACAATAGCTATGGTTACCAAGAATACAGAGGGTGAGCACCACAGCACCCAGCATGGAAACAATACTGGGACCTGCATGCTCTGGCAAACAGCTGGTCTAATCCTAACAGTCTAAGAGATCAGTGGAGTCCAAACCCCAGGTCCCTGCTGATCAGCTGTTTGAAGATACTGTGGTTCCTTTGTGAGCGCTGTGACTCCTTCACTATTTATAATGACCATGCAATGTAATTACAGCCTGTAATAATAACACGTCTGCTATAAAACAGATGGGGTGTAATGTAAATAGTGATGGGGCCCCACACAGTATAATATACCCCAAAGTGGCTCCCACACAGTATCATGCTCCACAGTAGCCCCACACAGTATAATATGCTCCACTGCGACCCCAAGACACTATATGCTCCACAGTGGCCCCCACACATTATAATATGCTCCACTGTGGCCCCCACACATTATAATATGCTCCACTGTGGCACCCACACATTATAATATGCTCCACTGTGGCCCCCACACAGTATAATATGCTCCACTGTGGCACCCACACATTATAATATGCTCCACTGTGGCCCCCACACAGTATAATATGCTCCACTGTGGCCCCCATACAGTATAATGTAAACAATGGCCCTACACAGTATAAAATGCTCTGAAAGCCCCCCTCCTCAAGCAGCTTCAGACAAGCCTCACAAAATTTTGACGAATATTCGTGGGGTTCGGCACTCCGTTTCGGTGCTATTATTATACTCTGGGGTCTCCAAGTGTATTTTGGGGTGCAAAAATCTATTAGGCAATACAAAGGTGGTCATTTGTATTGTGTGTGGGCAAAATTGGGTTATTACTGTTTTGGTAGAAAGAAAGGGGTCTTATTAAATCTCTATTTTAATGACCTGAAATTTTTATTTGGCTAGAAGTACGCAGGCACTATTACACTTTGGAGTACATAAGGTAGTGCTCTACCTTTATCTTTGTGTCACAATGTGGTGGAGATAGAGATAGTCCTAAGTGAAGGTACCGTAGTATACTATCTGGGCCTCGTATAGAGGTATTATTGGTTTTAGTGTTCTTTGTTTGATGTGTTTTGTTACAATGTTCCTGTTACAGATTTTACCTGATACAGAACTCCAAATCTCCTACATAGAGGTAAAACATGCCAATAAGGGGAGAATGAGAGCTGACTACATAATATGCTATTATTGATAGGCTGTCAGATGTATAGCATTGAGACATACCTCCAGCGGTGGGGGTGGGTGCGCCTTACTTATGACTAGGCGTACGCTCCCACTGGCCGCACCCCCAGCACACCCTCTACACACACCCTTTTCGGGAAAGTGGCGTGGACGGCTCAAAAAGACCAGCTTAGGCAATTTATGTCCCATTCAGAAGTTAAAAAGTAGCAAACCTGAGGTTTGCAACTTTTTTTTTTTATACTAGAAAACAAATAATATAATAATAAATCTGCTATTAGAGAATCCTTTAAACGTTCCATACTGGGAATAAAAGCAGTTTAAAAAAATTATTTGTACGAGCATTTTTTCACCCACAGTCCTTTAATTTAAAAGATAAATAAATAAAAAGTATGCATAATTGATATTGCCCTGTTGATCATGGTGTATGCGTATATATATATATGTGTATAGCATGTATGTATGGGAAAGGAATGGGAGCCCCGGTACAAAGTTTGCTTTGGGGCCCTTAAGACTCTTGTTACGCCACTGACTACCGCAGATATAGCCCTGATCTCATCATCATCGTCCAGTCTGTCTGGGATGACATGAAGAGACAGACGGATTGGAGCAAGCAACATCCACAAGATCTGTGCTTAGTTCTCCAAGATGGCGGCGGGAACAACCTCCCTGCCCAGTTCTGCCAAATACTGTCTGCAAGTACCGAGAAGAACTGATGGAAGGCAAAGGGCAAAGGTCACACCGAATATTAGTTAAAACATATGCAGAGTAGAGAATAAAGCTGAATAAAATTCAATAAAAAATGGAGAATTAAAAAAAAAACAAAAAAAAAAACATATGCACAGTACTGTATGTATCCCAAACTGGTGCCAATAGAAACTATCACTCATCCTGTAAAAGCAATCCTATGTTAATGGGAAAATAAGAGTTATAGTTTTCAATATGCACAGATGAAAATAAGAATGAAACAGCCAGGCCATTAGGTACCAAACTAGGCCAAATGCTTATGGGGTTAAAGAAAATTAAACCAAATATTTTTTCTACTTATTGTTTCTTTTTTCAAGATTCACCAACAATGGCTGTATTCCCTGTAAATACTTACCCAAACGTGATGGTGGAGGAGGTTGGTAACAACTTGATTTCCTACCCATTATATTTGTATTTTTGGTTGTTGTTTACATTTCACCATTGTCTTGTATTGTATCTTTACTGTACCGTCCTCCATAGATGGCTCCAATATCTGTATAATGGAGTCACTGAGAAGTCCGTATGAATCCTATCTACATATAAGTGAACATTAACCAACTCCATGCTGTGTGCACGCAGGTGTAATAAAAGAGTCCTGCTTCAGTTATTCAGAAAACAGTCCAAAGCTTGTAGCACACACAAACAACTTACATAACTTGTCACCAGCTCTGAAAATCCCAATGGCATAAATCATCTGATCGGCGCTGTCACCCGCAGCATTCTGGTGTTTTGTTTATCCAAATCTGTTAAGCATATTCAACGCTATAAGGCCTTTAAGCATTGATGCATATTAGGGTTTACTAGCCAAGTGGGTGGAGCCAGATTTACCAGCTTTGCCTACAGAAAGTTGCAAATGCTTTAGCTCTCCTCTGGAATCACATATCTCCCAATTTTCAAAGGATTAAATTGAGGTGTTTAAGCCCTACCTAGTTCCACTATAATTCTACCCATGTCCCTTTGTGCCCTCACACAGCACAGTGCCCCTTTAGTGGCCCCAACACTGTATCGTGCCCATATGTGGTAACAAAACAGTATAATGACCCCTTATAGCCCCTACAGTATAATGCCCCCCCTTATAGCCCCTACAGTATAATGCCCCATTCATTGTAGCTCCCATATTATA
Source organism: Leptodactylus fallax (assembly GCA_947044405.1). Classification (NCBI taxonomy): domain Eukaryota; kingdom Metazoa; phylum Chordata; class Amphibia; order Anura; family Leptodactylidae; genus Leptodactylus; species Leptodactylus fallax. The sequence goes on from CAMRHE010000874.1 coordinate 208,824, forward strand.
ATATCCCCCCAATGTGGCCCCCACAGTATAATGCACTAGAGCTCACATGTTGAAGCAGCAGGGGCGATTACCCATCCCTGCTGGTGCTAGTGCTGAGGATTAGGACTCGGAGAGGGACAGTGGGCGGGAGAAGGTTTCTTACATGTACTTCAAGTGAAAAAGGTTTTTTTACTTAATGGGGGAAGTAAAACGTTTACCACGCTTACAACCTGGACACACAGACCTCACCACTCAGAATGTGCCCTGTATACAGGTAAGAGGCTGACATTTTTCTGAATGGCTGAAGGACTTTACACCAATTACAGGATTCACTCATTAGGGGGTGTCAGATGTTGTGGTCGAGGCACAATTAAAATATTAATCACATAAACCAATATAATATGTTACTGGAGCTAAGACTACCATAAAGAATTAAACAGGAACTCTCCCATGGTTGCAGTTTTCCCAATGCCTCCTGCGTACGCTAGGTGCACACCTGCGTTCGGGTTTCCGCTTGGGGAAATCTAATCCACTTAAAAAAAGCGGTTACCTGTGGAAACTTGTGGACCCCATAGACCTATAAAACTACAACCACATGAAAAATTGCATGGTGTTTTGGGGGTGTTACTTTAGATGTGGTTTTAACCCCACCTCAACTACAGTATCTCACGTTACCCTTAAGCCTCCTGCGACTAGGTCATCCGTATGGAAAATCCATTTGGGGTCGGAAAACTTTTGTCCATGGAATCTCAATTCTTCATTGTACTCAAAATTAAGGTCCTTCAAAGTTTCTTTATACAGTAGGAGGACTAAGGGGGTGTTCGCACATAGGAATTTGATGCTGAATTTGTTAAGCAGAAAATGTCTGCTTCAAGAATTTGTAGGAGATTTTTTTTTCTGTTTGTCAAAAAGCAATGAGGATTTTGATGCGGAATTTGAAGCAGAATTTGGAGAAGTGTGCCACTGTATTTTACCTTTATTGGGAAGGGCCAAGTTCTAAATTCCAGGAGTGGATTTTGACAAATTCCAATGTCCAATTCCGCATTAACAGAAAAGGTGTATTTTTCCTGCCTCCCATTCATTTCAATGAGAGTTTTTTGGGTAGGATGAAAAAAAAAAATGCAAGTCTTGATATTTTTCGTTTACAATTTAGCACCATTCAGCATAAATGAATATTTCTCCGATTCTATAGGTTAGTACAATTACAATATCAGTAGTCACTGATGTCCTACCCAGTTAGTAAGCCTGGAAAATCCCTTTAACTGAAGCCTGCTGATCCTATAAACTCAGAATTCCCTAACAGAGAATACGAATAGGAGTTTTCTAGCCAGCCAAGCCCTTAAAGGGGCTGTCTGGGACTGTGACATCACATCCATGGGTAACAGCCATGCTGCAAATGAATAGGGGATGAGCTGCAATACCAAGCAAAGCCACTATACAATGTATGGCGCTGTACCTGGCAAGTAGTGAAGAGTCCGCAGCAATCAATATCCTAGTGCTGGACGGTCCCTTTAATAAGAACATTGAACAAACACAGGCAAGATATCAACTCACAAACAAGGGCGATGAATAGTTAAACCATAATAGTTTTATTACAGTCATACAGTCTAAATCTGCCTCATTGCAGCAACACTGCAGCCCTGTCCAGCACAGAGATGACACGGTCATAGATAACACCACGTAGCGGCATCATCCGCCGGATCAGGGGTGATTCACACGGCTTCTATGCAGCACCTAAACTGTTAATATCAATATACTGTATAATCTGAAGCAGCCGGGCCTGGGATACATCCCATCAATAGGTTATTTTTTGGTCTTACAGGGGGGTGGTGGCGGTAGGTGGGTGGGGAAGGGGGTGTTTTGTGACTGGGTTGGGGGGAGTCTTCAGTCTATTATGAAATATCCCATTGATTTATAATCTGACAGTCATGGAATGGAGACGAGCACTGGTGTGAACAAAGCCTTAAAGCAGATGTCCAAGCTTAGAGAGAATATGGTCTGCTTATTTTTCAGAAACAGCGCCATATCTGTCCATTGGTGGTACTGCAGCTAGGCTCCTTTGCAATGACTGAGTCTGTCAGACAATACCAAACACTTTAAAAAGGGTGTACATGGTCACCACAATAGGTCCTGTGATAGTTACATTTAGCCTTTATGTGGGTAACATAAGAAAAGGTGCGATGATAGAAGTAAAAGGATGTACATAAAACTGAACCACTTAAAACAGCAAGAAGGGTAAAGCAATGCCGCAGCTTTACTTAAAGGGATCTGTCACCAAAACAGACCCTATGGACCCCTGAATGCTAATGATCTGTTTGGAGCAATGAGGACGTCACCATTGCTCTCATGACACCAGAGCGCTCAGTTTTCCAGCACCCAGTCCCTCCACTCCCTCCTGCTATGACTGACAGATTATGTACATATCAATCATAGCAGGAAGGTTGGAAGGGAGGGAGGGACTGGACACTGGGAAGCATAGCTCTTTCGGTTCCATCAGAGCAATGGTGACGCCCTCATTGCACCAAACAGCTCATTAGCATATCAGGAAAAAAGCAAAACATTTCAGTAATGGAGGCACCGATTGGGAAGCAAAGAAAGTGTTTTATTCACATGAACCCCGGCGATCTGACTGTGCTTATAGTTCAGTAGGGAATGTTTTGGTGACAGACTCCCTTTAAAGGGGTTGTCTAGGGTTTAAAAAAAAAAAAAAAAAGTGTATATGTAAGTGTATGTAAAACCGCATAGCAATGTAGGCAACATATCATGACCACCCTCTATTATCTGACTACACAAGCTTCCGCCATCTTGGCCCGCCATCTTCCTTGCTTTTTGCTAGGACTTTACACCAGTTTCTGGGATGTTACATGGCCTAGGCATTGGACAGACGTCACAAAAAGTTACTGGGATATGAGAGCCACCACCCCTGGGGCATGAGATTGCACCAACCAGAATCGGCCCCCGTCTGAAGAGCAGATCAGGGGCCGATAAAAACGGGAGGGTACCTACACGGCTTGTGATACGTAGAACTTGGGTATAATCTCAGGCTCCTGGCATAGTATCTACACCCCGAGAATAAACTGATGGGTAAACCATTAGATCTACGACACAGCGTACGGCTGGTCATAGAGGTCACATGATCGGCCATCCGTCAGTATTGGTGGGTTTGGCTGACAGTCTATTTTTTTTTTTTTTTTAGTTTCTGGATCTAGGGGTTCTGTGCTGGTTCTGACCACCGGCTATTGGAACCAGGACCTGGGACCCCAGGTCACTCTGCCTCATACCTCCTCTCCAGTTTTAACCCCTACCTAAGGTGGTTAACTAAGGCAGAAGAGGGAGCAGGTAGAGGGACTTGGGGGCTGGTTCAGGTCACATGACCTATGGTCACAACCAGCCCAAAAAAAAAAAAAAAAAAAAGTTAAAAGACTCCCTGTACAAACCCCCTGAAGGCCGAGGCCACACGTGGCTGAAACTTCACATTTTTTGGCTATTGCTGCATTTTTTTGGCTGAGTTTCCACATTTTACAGTCCCAGCAAAGTGACTGAGGCCTCTTAATCTTATCCACACGAGTATGTTCACTTTACCTGCGGGAACGCTGCGTTTTATTTTCCCCATAGCCTTATTTGGGGGAGGAAAGAATAAGACGCAGCAGAAAAGTGGTTTTGATAACAGTTTTTCACAGTGATTTTTTAGCTGCATTTCGCTACGTGTGGCCTAAAGGAGTCTTCCAAAAAAGTTGGGTGCAGCGGGCTCAGTCACATTAGTAACCCATCTCAGCCAGTGATGGACTATATGGGCGATTCCTGTTTGTCAGGACAGAACTAGGAAGTGTAAGCCAGTGAGACCCAGCAAACCGGGCAATCGGTGATTTTTAACCCTCTCTGAGCCCGCTGAAACCAATTCTTTTTCCCACTGGTCATCCCCTTTAAAAGACACAACAAATCTCAGTGCTACAAATGACAATAGAAACTGGAGCTGATGTAAGAGAATACACCTCGATAACTGCAGGACATGCACATACAGCGGAAATGCTGCAATATGACAATTTATGTTGTGTAACCATTAAAGGGGTTGTCCGGCCCAAAGTGGATTATTCATACTGATAACCTATCCACAAGATAGGTCGTCAATATGTGATCTGGCACCCAGACCCTGCGCAGACCAGCTATTCTGGTCGCTGGAATCTACAGTAATGGACGGGAAGCATGAGAAGGCTGCTCCTTATTCAAGTAATAGGAGTGACGCTGCACTTCCCCAGAACCACCGCTATACAGTGGATGGAGCGGCAGCGCCGCTCCTATTGAATAGGCGCAGTCTGCTCATGCTCCCCGTCCACAAGAGTAGTTGATAAGTGCAGGGTCCGGGTGTCGATCCCCTCCATCAATATGACAAATCCATTTGGGGTGGACAATCCCTTTAAAGGATTTCTTCAGTGACTTTAATGAGGAAGAAAATGTGTCTGCAAACAATGTATTATTGCACATACTGCTGGGAAATACCTGCAGATTTGCAGCAAAATCTCAAAACCAATAATTAAAATTTTTGCATAATCTGCGTGGCGTGATGGGGGAGGGGAGGGGGACAGAGCAGCATCCAGAGGCACTAAAGGAAATAAATAGCAGTGAGCATCCCCTATGGGGTAGCGCCTTACAGAGGTGTTTCGGTCATTTTATCCCGTATTAACTATAGGATTGGAAGGGGACCAACCGCTGGGACCCCCATTGATCACAATCATGTTCCCCATGAATAAAGCAGCAGGTCACACAAGCCTTAACCTCTATGGGGCGGCCACCCAGCTATCTGTGCCAGTTCCATAGAGATGAATGGAGCAGCGGCATGCATGAATGACCTGGCGGCTGTATTCACATGAGGAGCCATGTTCCCAGGTGCCAGTGGTCGGCCCCCCACCGATCACACAGTTATGGGATAAGTCTTTCAATTCACTGACAATTTCAATTTATGTCACCGCTACCATGTCCAGTCAATGTAACAACCAGACACAACCAGAATCCTTTAGTGTCCGTTTTTACATATTAGAGCTAGGTGCTTAAAAATCAAGCACTATTCACACAAAAGGATTAAAATAGAGACAGCAAGGCTGTAGCTATCGCACAGAGTGAAGCGTCTGCCGCTGCTCATATCAGAGCTCTGTTACGTTAAATTTTTAATGATCCGTCTCTTTAAAAGCATCCAAGAAAAAAAATAACCTATAAACCTTGAAAAATACAAGTGTAGATGAGTCCTCCGCACTTTCCGTCACCTAAAAGGGAGAGTCCCATCGGCTCTCATTTGATGATTTTGTGATATGGCAGCAGTTTTAAGGTGCTGGTAAAGCTGTGGATGTCATTGATCTGCACAGTGTCGGCCATTAGAGGAGAAGCAGGGAGGAAGATCAGGTTTGTGATGTTTCCATAAGATGATTCAGGTTCCCCTGATGGAGTCTGGGAGGCAACAACATCGGGTTCCTTCTCGCCAAATCCAACCACCTGCAAGGAAAATTATACGGATTAGGCATAAAATCGGCTACTTTTCAAGAATCAGAGGACAAGTAAGTGTCAACAAAGGTAGAGACCTCCAATATGTTAAAATGGTGTTTGCGGGACACAAGCACTACAGAGAATGGTGAATTATATAAATGACCCATCTTCACTGTATCAGGTCTCATATTAGAGGAAGTCAACTATATCCACTATTGGCATAATGGGGGAATCAATAAAATATATAACTGAGGCTGGGGTCTCCTTCACAGTGACACACAACAGACAGCCGATGGAGCCCATTATAGTCAATGGGGTCCATGTGTATGCGTCGTAGATTGGATTGTATGGTGTTGGTTTTTCTGGTCCTCCAAAGAAGCAGAAGCAGAAGAACGGAAAGACAGACAGGTGTGAACCTAGGGTAAGTGTCTAAGTATGTACTGTACTCCGAGGTGTCCATCAGCCCCATAGACAGTAAATGCTCCATTAAGAACTTCTCCTCTTTGCAGGGGACTGGGAGGCTCAGGACCTTTATTCACAGACAGAGAGGATGTAAGTAAGGAGGTGGTGATGGGGTAAGTCGGATGAGGTGAGACTGCCATTAAGGGAAAGGGGGTGCCTACACGTGCAGTGCTGGTAGATTTATCTGACTGTTTACACCCCAGGAATCAAGTGTATTGCTTTTACTACACAACTGGCTTCCCAATGAAAGGGACAACCAAAAACTGCTTATGGCAGACCAAATGTGCACAATGGCAGGAGAGTCGCCTTACTGATCACCTTAGCAATGGGTCTATCTAGTTACTGAACTAAACAGTAAGTCAATGAACAGAGGGAGCTAGAAGAGAGTTCCCCAAACTGTGGCTATCCAGCAATGTCATAAAAAGAGCACTCACATGTACGCTCAAAACCTTCCTGTCGTAGCCTCTATGAGCCTGGAACCAGCGGTTCATGTCTTCTTTATTAAAGGTCTTCAGGACATCAATCTGATGAGAAAATGAGGAAAGCTTTTAAGGTCAGATGAGAAACAGGGAGCCCGAATCATGGCCCATAAATGCTTCAAGGTATGTTCACACATGGCAGATTTGTTGCCTTGCAGAAACCCATGATTGCTAGTAATGCAAACCCATTCAGAATGGAACAAATTCTCCATTGTAGAGATTACTGCAACAAATCTGCTACATGTAAATATATCCAAAAACAGTGGGGTCAAAAAAGTACAAAAAAACTGGGACCCTGCTATTTTATTTTAACCAAATGTTCTAGATTAGATCTGCCAGAGTAATATAATCCAGATGAAGATGAAGATGGAGAGACATCACGCCGTTTACCTCGTGCTCCAAGCGGTCAAAGAGATACTGCTGAGTGAGGACTTCTCCCCAGTTTCTGTCCACTTCTTCTCCAAGGTGGGTGTCTTCACACTCCTTCAGCTTTATTAAAGCCTTGACCTGCAAAGAGAGAGACAACACCTGTGAGACAGGAGCACCGCTCATATGGCATCACCTACATATGGTTTCTGTGGTATGTGCATGGATTTCTGCAAATTGTCATCAGATTTATGGGACGGTTGATGATATTTTGGTAACAAATCTGCTATGTGTGAATAAACCCTAAGAAAGGAACGATCCACACTCTGATGCATACTACAAATACAGCTAATGTTTCCTTTAAAAGGGTTTCCTTAAAAGGGTCATCAATTGGAGATCGTCAGGATTTGACATCAGGGACCCCTGCAGATCAGCAGTGTGATAGGATATGCTACAACCTCCAAGCACAGTGCTGTACATGTTATAGCAAGTATGATTGTATCACAGCTCAGCTCATTCACTTAGATGGGACTGAACCTCGGACAGTCCATGTGATTGATGAAAGTGACGCCACATGGCCTGTAAAGCCACCGCTGCCACATCAATCAGCTGATCTATGGGGTCTCTGGTGTCAGACCCCCCCCAATAATCTTCAATTGATGACCATTCCTAAGGATAGGTCATCAATCAGCCAAGCCTGAAAATCCCTTTAAGTGATCTGGATCTTCATTATTCGGCTCTGTTGCACACTGCAAGTAAAATTCTGCCTTGGTGGCTACAGAAATCCCTGTCTGTAGTGGTTACCTGTGTTTTAAAGGCTTCATCTGTTAAGTTCTCAATTTTTTTCCCCAAAGCAAACGAGAAATTCTTCTATTTTCTTGTCCACAACTTCAGAGCTGCACAAGTAAAAGTAAAGCTCAGTGAAAATCCGAGAGTAATATACGCTTTAATATATAGAGAAGAACAATGTGATCGAGAGACAGGACAGAGCATTATAGACTGCCCCGCTCATGACCGGTACAAGGCTGGGTTCACAGACATCCTCTGAGCCACAGCAGTTTCCTTCCAGCAAGGTAAAGATGAGAGAAGTGACCCCATTGTTTCATGGCATCAGTTATGACACCAGATGTCTCCCAGTGCCAGAAAGAAACACGCTGCATGCCGTGTTTTCTTATACAGCCATTGCAGGCCTTTGGCACTGCAGCTGCTATAAAACTACAACTCCCAGCATGCTCCATTCACTTCTATGGGAATTCCAGGAAAAGCAGAGGAACTATGCAAGTTGGGGGTTGTAGTGTTGAAGGATGCGGACCCCTGCGGTACAAGGAATATCTGTGCAGGGGCAGCAGCACTTAACCAGCGTTGCAGCTCTTATATAAGGATGATGAGGGTCTCAGCACTGGTCAGTAAGTAATGGCGTATCCCAGTGATATGTTTTCATTCAATTTAACAGGCATCTAAAACCCCCCTGCCCCAGACGCCTGCTCATGTCTCCACATCGCTGTGTGACCACTGACCCAGCACTTTTTCTCTGGACATAATGTGTCTGTACAGTCTTTCTATAAACTATGGTTGGATCAATATCATTAATGGATTTTAGAGCACACAGACAGAACATTTTGCAATTCCTAGACGAATACATCCAGAGTGCTGTCTGAACACTCCATCGTCTTAAAAGCCTGTGTGAGCGGCCTTATAAGAACTCTGGCCCTGGATGTTAAGGTGTCACCAAATATGTACATAGCAAATGTGACACCGATGGCTTCTTATACTATTCATTACATGGTGAAAAAAAAAAAAAACCCCCACAAACTACATGTAGAATACTATACACATACAGCACTGTAGATGGCGGTATGCGTCTAGGGATGCACCCACTAATATAGTGGTATAGGGAGCACAACTAATGATCATTATTGATAGGATATGTTATTAGTGTATGACTGGTGGGAGGCCGATGACTGTGACCTCCGAGTATCATTAGAACAGACTGGCAGAGACACTAGTACAGTATTGTGTCACTGTCACTCCTGTCAACTCCGCTTGCCTTTTCTTCAAGGTCTGCTGTGGGCTATAATGTGCCAACTATGCAGCTCCCAAAGCGCACAGCCAACAGAATCTGAAATGGCACAGTCCTCCTCTATCGCAAGGATCCCCCATTGATCAGGCATAGATTAGCTATCCTATAGAAACGCCATAAATGCTTTTAGTGATACAACCCCTTTAGCCTTCGTCCATTTGAACACACATACCCAATGCTCTGAACCTACAGAATACACATGTACATTTAGGACGTTAATTGTAGGTCGGCACTGGTCTGACTGTCGGGACCCCTGACCACCGCTCCCATCTCTTTCATAGCAGTGGTTAGGAGTTAATGCAGCAGTGTCCCATACAACAGGCGGCCTATCTTAAAGACAGGCCATAAGTTTTATAAAAAATAAATAACCCCTTTAAGCTAGGGCTACACCTAATTCTAGTGAAAGTGACCATGCCACATTGTAAGTGCAATGTAACAGAGCGACCCTGCGATCTTCTATTGTGTGACTAAGTTACTGTGTGGTCCTAGCCCTGTTCTGCACAGATCCCTCTGCAATCCATTGTGTTTATTGTATCACATTGTATTATTGTATGTCCAATTGATCTGTAAAAAATCAATTGACAATTAAAGAATATTTTACTCACTTAAATTTATTTGCTTGTGTTTCCACGGTGACTGAAAATCCCAAAATTCCAGACGTATTTCTGCAGGTTGGATATACATGGTACCTGTAGACGGGAAGGAGGGGGGAAATATTATTAACTTGGGTATGAACAATTCCCATAAAATAAATTTAATGCATTAAAGAGGAACCTGTCACCCGATTTGCAGACATGTATCACCCCAGTGATTTTAGGAGAAAGCCAGGATTACTATTTATCCTTTATCCATGTGTTTGACCCCCACTGTGACTGTAGAGGCAGTGAACACAGTTCCCCCCCTGCACCTTTCATTTCAATGGGAGTGCCACAGGTAGCGATGTATTTTATAGCTATCTCTGTCATTCCCAGTGAAATGAAGGTACGAAGATAAGTCTGCGCCCACTGCAGCTACATTCTAACAGGGGTATAACACTCCCCACACTCAGTGGTCAGACCCCCACCGATCACCAATTTATCCTCTGGTAATAATTTTCTTTGAATAACCCCTGTAAGTGTTACTGAGAGGGTGCACATGTGCATTGCAGTGTAAAAGCTTCATTGTGTAAGCAGTAAATGTGCAGCCGGGAGCACCAGAGAGGAGTGTGATGGGGGGGGGGGGGTCGCAGACTCATCTCACAGTAATTATTAAAGGGGTTAATTTAAGACCGCTTAGGCAGACAAACTTTGTACAGGCAGGTTTGGGACACTGAGCCACCAGTGAATAAGGACATGCTGGTGGTTACAGTGTCCAAAACTGCCATCAGATGCCTCTTAAGCTTTAACCATTTCAAAATTCTTGCACCTTTGTCTTCTTACCCAAGTGTCTGCTTGGTCCTAAGGAAGTCAAAACAAGGTTCCTCCATGTGCATCTGAAAAAATAAAGTTGTACATTAAAAAAAAACTGGTCCCTGCTAGTGGTGACACTAAATGACAGACCATATTATTTCTTCCATTGAAAACCGAATCCTGTCACCAACTAATTGGCTGTGACCACTCATCAGACTGCAGAAGGACCTGGAATACTTACCACCAGCAGCTCCATCAACGTGTAATCCCGTAAATTCCTAGCACCAGACTGCAAAAAAATTATATATACAATATTAAGCCCAACTTCCCATCTTGCAAACCTTCCCCTCCCCCAGTAATAGGCTTATGACTCTCCATATTCCCACCTGGTAATACACAGTGACCTCGGAGTTGGTGTCGCCTTTATTCAGAGATTTGACCTTACACAGATGGTGAGACGTTGGCAGCTCGACCACCTGGAACTGCACCGGGAACTTGTTCTCCAGAGGAAGAAACTGCAGCTTACTAGTGAATACAAGAGATCATATCAGGAAGGGGGGAGCACATACAGGAAGGTCCCGTGCTAGCCAACGCCACCCATCATTTCCTTCCACCATTCATGGATTCCTCATTATAGTCCTATGTATGTGTATATTCAAACCTTTCCCAAGTCCTCACAATAAAAACTGTAAAGCGCCATGCACATGACGCAATATACTTCCAATGTGGGGCTGAGTATGCAGAGGAATGACATCAGAGTGACATCCAAGGGCATTCCGTTAAGCGTTCACATCCATGGGGCTTCCAAACCATTCTGATTCTGACTACAGAGCAGGTGCTATCCTGCTCAGAGTCATCAGAACGGAATGGATCGGAAGTCACCATAGACATGAATGCTTAACGAAATGCACTCGGATGTTACTCAGAGTGTCATCCAAATGCATTCTGCTGAAAACATCAGAAGTACATTCAGCCATGTGCATGGGGCCTAAAAAGCCCAGCTGTTTGTAAAGGCGGCCGTACACCTTAGTCTGCTATATCATTCTTTGGCTGGCTATTCCCCCCAAAATCAAACATTAATGGTATATTCTAGTGATCAAGACAAGAGAAAACCCCGTCACAGAATTATATATAGTCTCACCTTGTAACATAATTCAGGAACTCTGAAGACTCCTGGATAAAACAAGAACATATATAAATACAGATTACTACACACAATGTATGGCGGTAATATTATAGATTTACAACAGGACCAGGCGCAGGTGTAGAGCAAGCACTGCTCATATCATGCAGAGGGGCACACAGCGCTCATTGGTATTCTACGGCTTCACTGAGCAGAAACATCTCTTTTACCTCTGTACCGATCAATATGCTGCAAGCTGGGAACACAAAACAGCCAAATATCCAGATAACTCTACGTTTGGCATCAAAACTCATGGATGATAGGGGAGAAACAAAAATATAATGTGACGGTGCAGGGCTGGACAAGAGCCACCTACCATGGAACTTCATGCACTCACCTTACTGGTAAAGTTGCCCTGGACCAAACCCTCTACAAATAGTCGAGACTTGAACTGCTCCACAAATGAGAGTAGTTGTTCCAAAGTCAAGCCCTTGAGAATAGTGCGGTATTTTTCTATCATGGACCAGCGATTATGTTCTAAGATCAGGAGCCGCACATCCCTGTCAGAAGAAGAGATGTCAAAACTCTGCATACTGAAGGGTAGTATTGTCTCTACTGATATATATAAGTGCAGAGATGCATCCACAATACATTAACATCAAGTTCTATAACATACAGGCTAGCAATAGAGACTGACACTAAACCATTATCTTGCAAAAGCTACAGGAAACCTGAGTGACAGATTTATTAATACTGTCTTAAAGGGGATGTTCCACTAAAGACACTTATCCCATATCCACAAGAAAGGGGATATGTGTCAGACGAGTGGGGGTCTGACTGCTTCGCAGAATGGAGACCTTGATTCACTCATGTCCAGCAGGCCCATAGACTAGAAAAGAGCACAATGTCCGTCTGTTGACCTATCCTTAGAATAACTCATCAATAAGTGATCTTAGGACGTCTTAAACCTAGGACCCCCCTTCCCCCCACATATCAGCTGGTTAAGAAGCTGCAGTGTTCAGGTAAGTGCTGCCGCCTCCTCACTGAATACCAAGCACAGCACTGTACATATCTCAGGGGCTGCGCTTGGTATTGCATCTCACCCTCATTCACTTAAACATGGGCACAGGGAAGAGGCTGCAGTGCTCCCCTGAACACTGCAGCTTCTTAACCAGCTGACCACTTCATATTGATGACTAGCCTAAGGATAGGTCATCATTAAGAAAGTCTCAGAAAACTCCTTTAAGCCGTTCCCCTATTACCTAAGTTACACATAGGTGTTTAGTGGGTATATTTAAAGGAAACCTTTCATGTCCTCTGGCACTGGCGGTATTATATACCGCTAGAAAAATAACAGTGTGCTGAATTCAGTGCTGGAGATATCGGTGCTGAAACATATCCCTCCATTGTCAGAAGGGCAGGCCTTACAGCTTAGCGTCCCCCGACAGTACTCATTCATAGTCTTGTACTTTCAGGGTGGATGTTCCTTATCACCCAGCAATGACACTAAAGCAGTGAGGCAGTAAAGGTATATAGGTGCCAAAACTAATTGCACCAATATCTCCGGCACCTGGGTGCGTACCGTCAAAGCTAAGATTGTCAGTGCTTTATACCACTGCAAAGCTGACAGTGCGCCATATACAGTGCACTATAAGTTTTGTCAGTATCTGTCCCAGTTTCAGAGATATCGGTGCAGATAACACAGCACTGTTAGGAGAGGCCGGACCTACAGTTCAGCATCACTATTGGACAGATCACCCCCCTGACCGTACACTTCTATAACACTCCTGATCTTAAAGGACATGAAAGGTCCTCTTTAATAAATCACATTGTGTACTTACTTTCCCAGTTTCTCAGGTTTGATCAGAATGTTGAAGTAAGTCTTTTTAAGCTGTTCTGTGATCATCTCATAGACGTCAGGAGAAGCCGTAAAATCAGCCAAGTAATCGATGATCAACTCAAAAAGGAGCTAAGTAAGGAGGTGACAAATGACAAAGAAGATATCAATGATCTATAATATGAAGCAATTCCCAACAAATAGCAGAATAATAGAGCAATCCTTCAGAAAAGCACAGGCCTATCGCGTTTCAAGAAAAGGCACCGCACCACTCACTAAGGTGCACAAGGGGTTGCAATGTTTAGTACGTCTGGTAACCCAAGCAGTCATACAAATGCTTCGCCATGTGTCAATTGCCAGGATACGCAATACTTTCCTATTCCAATCAATAACAAGCACAGGTGTAGCCAGCACTAAATGCATGACCATGATGCCCCATCTAAGAGCACCCTAACACCGTATGGGGTAATAGCTTATTTTAACAGAGAAAGATGCAGCAGACTGACGATTGCCCCTGCAGGGGCCACTACAGCGAAAATGTAGCATTACATGGGGGGCATTCAGATAAAGCATGGGTGGGCCTGATCTAGCACAGCCCTTATAAGCAGACAGCAATGGCTGGATGGCCTTCATCACTTTATTATATCCGATGATGTCCAATGATGTCATACTCACTGGTAGTTTGTGGTTGAATCCCTTCACTTTTATAACAAGCCCGTGTTCTCCGGCTACCAGTTTATATTCTAGCTGAGCCACATCTGCTTCATAGGCCGGCTCTGCCAATGTGTGAGCCAAAATATTAACAAAGACGTCAAAGAGAACCAAGCTGAAACAGAAAGAACGGAAAGTCAGTACAGGTAAGAGCAGAAACCAGTATAGCAATACAACAGCTACACAAGGCAATACATAAAAACAACAATAGTAATTAATACAAATAATAATAAAAATTGTATATAGAAAACTATAAATATACAACACAGTCTAAAATACTACCTGCAAATTACACCAAAAAAACAGCAAGTCTGCTGAAGGGTGGCAGAAAACAATCGTATCTCTGACGTAATGTGATCGGACAGGTAGCCAAATACTGGCACCTGTGTGACCAACAGATATCCAAAAGCAGTCACACAGCTGATCTAGTGCTGCGTCCCTTAAGTTTTACCTGCACAACAGATCTCTTGGGGCCACTTACTTGAATGGGACCATGTTAGAGGTCCCTGCACAGTGGGCACTGGGGCATTGCTGTATATTGATCATAAAGTGATGACATACCCTAATAATGGAAATACCCCTTTAAATATTGACAATGAAGGGTTAAACTGTCAGATATTTAAAGTCATAGGGGGAGATTCATCATCACTTTTTTGATGTAAAGAAGTCCTTAGGCTTATCCTCCAATGCAACATAGCCAGCGTAGAGAAAACCGGTCTTGATAAATCGCCATCATAATTTCCAAACTTTATCTTAATGTCACTATCAGAACAAGTAAAAGAACTGCTATAGAAATGGCTTCACACACACATACAGCATATATTCTTGATATTGGTGGCATTTTGAGCAAAACCACTGTGGACCGATAGTACTGTAAAGTCTCAATTACTTTATCGCACAATACTAAATATATTGCAGCATTTTGGCTTTTGAGGTCAGTTATGTTTTTATCAAAAAGCAGCATTTTTTTCTGGAATTTGCCCCCATAGACATTCACTCTATGTGCAAAAAAAAAAAAAAAGAAAAAATGTCTACAAAAAGTCAAAAATTTAAAAAAACCACATACAAGAAGTTCAAGATGCAGGTTTTTAAATGCATTTAAAACCCTAAAAAAAAAAAAAAATATATATTTATATATATATATATATATATATATATATATATATATATATATATATATCAGCTCCAAAGGCTTATTCTCACTCCACAGTCATGGGACTTTTGCTGCAAATTCCCCCAAAAAGCAGTGTTTTTGCTACAATTTTAGAAAACTACAATTTTAGAAAACTTAGGGGAGGCGCCTCCTTGGGGCCAGAAGACCCCGAACTTACGTTTCAGGTGATTGCTGTATTAATGGAGAGATCAGATGAAAGCGCATGTAAGCTGAAAGAAGAAGGAAAAAAAAGTTTAGGATGCATAACCAGCATAATCTTCAGCTCCAAATACTGGTGCAAGATATACTAGATCAATACATATAACAAAAAAAAAAAAAAAAAAAGTAAGTATTAAAATGGAACCCTTTGGGTGCTTCCTGGAATATACTGCATACCTTTAGGGATTTTAAACTTGTTGTCCTTCTTGTACCAGAGGCAACCCCGCTCAATGTCCTGAATCTTCTCCGGATATTCTCTATCTGGGCAGTCGGAGGTCTTCAGGGTAAAGTCAGTGGCTGTAGAAGTGATAAAAAGACTGTAAATCCCCTGAGGAGAGACCAAGACAGAAGCCAAAACCCCCTCACCAAATTACGTACCAATGAACTTGTTCTCAGCTGGGAGATGAATATCTGGGTTTACAGGAAAGTCAGAGGCCCACATCTCTTTCCATTTTGCATCAATATCTGCAGAGAAGTACAACACAGTGAAGATTGCACATAGTGTTATGTCTGCACATGCTCTTCTAGTTATAGCCTATACAGTTACCTTCAATGCTATACTGAGTGCCAAACCACTTCTCCTTCAGGTTACATCTGCCTTCATTGTCTGGGGAAAGGAGCAGCAGGTTTGCTTTCTCGGGGGTTAGTCCGCGAAGTGCATCGGCAATCACCTGTACATAGAAAGCATATCACAGACCTCAGTGGTGATCCGGGGGCGTGTGATTTCGGAGAAGATCCTGGTCATGTAGACCAGATGCCAGGAACGAAGACGACCAGATGCTCAGGAGAGGTGAGGAAAGGAGAGTATCAGTGGTTTTTACATTTTGCCTCCACCTCCCCTTATTATACACTAGGGTCTAAAGGATCCGAGAGTATAACAACAAATGTGGGTGACAAATCCCAAAAAAAAAAATTTCAGAAATTTTTGAAAATTCATAACGAACTGGTTCGTTACATTACCCATAATCATACGTATACCATGGGGGAATAACAAAAGGGTTGGATGAGAGACACAGACACTCACGTCAGGGTTGTACTCGAACAGGAGCTGGTCTCCAGTCAGGAAGTCTTCTTTGGGGAAAAGCTGCATGTTCTCACAGATATTCTCTACATATTCTATAGGATCAGTCTAAAAAGAAAAAAACAAAAACAAAAAAAACCATCCTTAATATCCTAGTGACATGCCATCACCTTACAAGAGCACAATAAGCCTCATATAGCGTATGCCATCGCTTTATAATTGGTGGGGGTCAGACCTCTAGGACCCCACTAACCCTGAAACGACACCCAGCCATAGTGTAGCACTGTATCTCCTACACACATAATGTATGTGAATACAGCAGAGGCAGAATGAATAGCTCAGACAATAGCTTTTGGAGGTGTATGGGCATCTATAGAGGCGAGCTTTCACCTAATAGACCAGGATTAGAAATCAACATTTTCCCTCAGTATTTTTGGTACCTGTTCCTGATAGTGAAATTCATTGGCTTCAATTTTCTGAATTTCCCGGAAAATTCTGAACAGACAGAGACAAAGCATCAGTGAAAGTACTGGTTATCCATAGGTTCCCATTATATAGAGTAACACCAACCTCTCTTGTGGGCCCAACTGCTGCAACATTTTTAGATACTGGAATACAAGATGAGTAACCTAGGAAATAATTGGTTAAAAATAAGTGACCGTCTAAGAGGGGGTGATGGAACCCCTCTATAGAGAAGCCCCAGTTTCTACACATTAGAAGAGTCAACAAATACTCTTATTATTTTCCATACCTCATAGAAGTGCTCATATCCGGCATCGGTCAGGGTGATGGAGATACTGAACACAGAGTAGGTCGTATTCTGCTCAAAGCCAGTCTCACTGTTCCCACCAAACAGAGCGAGTGCCCAGCACCTGAAAGAGGAAACCAAACAAATAGGGTCCAAATCACAGCAAATTTAACACATCTGCTGTCTGGCACTAGTCTTAAAGGGATTGTGCCAACTTAACACCTATCCACAGGAAAGTGATTAGTGGTAAGTGACTGTTCAATGGGGATCTTAGTGCTGGGACCCCCACGGATCATGATGGGAGTAACTTTGTCTGCCGCTTCATTCACCTCTGTGGGACTGCTGGAGAAAGCCGAGCCCTATAACTGGTCTCTCTTTAGCAGTCCCACAGAAATTAATGGAGCAACAAACAGGGGTACAAGGGATTCCCATTTTCATGATTGAGGGCGTTTCAGCAATCACAAAGGGTGTGAGATTTCAGTTGGAATTTGGAGCTGATATGGAGGTAGATTCGCCTCAAATTCAGCCGTGTGAACCTACCCTTATTCTCCTTGGATAGCCCCTTTTATTCAACCCACTCCCCATCTAAATGACCAGAGCTGCATCATAATAATCCCCCCATGCAGTACAGTAGACTTACTTCTTGCGCAGCAGGGACAAGATGCTGCCTTTACCCTCATGTCCTATGAGCCACGAAATATAGTGAAGAGGTTTCACCCTTAAAAGAGATTACAAAACATTAGTGAAAATCTTAATCTAAATGTAGACCAGAAAAGTTAAAACCATGACTGTGCCCAGTGTTCAGGATTCGGGTATATGCTATTCACTGCAATACGATTCCTATGTCGGCAGATATTGCAGAGGACAAGTCTTTGAATTCTTCTCCTATTCAGCAGGCACTTTCACTAGTATGTGACTATATTATCAGTTAAACATCTCTCGAAAAGCTATGTAATAACTTATCTGACAGCCAGTACCCCTCCCAATTTGTCACTCCCTAAGTCATGAATGTCAAACCAACCAAGCTAAGCTGCTAATCTACTTGTGTATGCTTAGGATCACACCATGCAGTTCTGATGCATTTTAATAACAAGTAGTAATAATAATATTATTATTATTATTATTATTATTAAGAGTTATGCCAAATGGACACTTACTTGTAAAATCTTTCCTGGGGTGGTAGTGCCCATGTTATGGTGAGAGCATGGACCTTCTTGATGGGTACGACTACAAGAATAAAGAGAGGAGATGGTAAATATCACACTGGGTCTGTGGTTCTGGGTCTGTAATATCAGTGTTTGGTAGGCTATCCTTTAAGTATATAACTGCAACTAAACCTCAAGGTCTGTACCTACTGTTTCATAGTGACATGTAAGAAGCTTTGATCGTGGGTGTGCATGTGCAGACTCCCCCACCCCCTAAATGCTGACACAAAGGGGTAGAAGTCAGCCAAGTATTGTGCCCCTTTGTCTATATCGAGTTATACACGGAGAGCCATGCAGAATGGTGTAGGGGCTCATAGAACGTCAATGAATCTGTAGATTACTAACCCCAAAAGCAAAACCAATCAATGATCACAGCCAAAACATCATAACACTTGGCTAAACCCTTCTGTCCCTTGATTTTAGACATTTAGGACTAGGACCTTGGCTATAAAATGACCACCAGTTGGGATCGGTAATACTACTATTCAAAAGAATATCCACAGAGACAACTAAAGCCCCAAAATACTAAGCTCACATGTGTCTTATCACAGACACAACCATCCATATGGGGGATAAGCTACTGACACCACCTGCAAGCAGCGGACTGCAGACTGCACTGGCTACGGCAGGTGAAATGTAGTATTACAAGGCAGCCATTGAGATGAATGCACATCCATGTAATAGATGTAACGCAGCAGCTCTCTACTCCCACTTAAAGTGAGTGAAGCCTCTTTAGAACATCCACGAGCCCTATAGGCCATACTGACAGGGGTCTTCTTTAGGACAACTGAACAAGAATGGTCTCAAAATAGGAAACACTCAGGCTCCAGTAGGACTACACCATACAGGAAGCGTATATGGGGGAGTATGTTCATAATACAAACCTCTGTAAAGTGAATTAAACCCTGGGGTGTTGAAAGGGTCACTCAAGTGGCCAAAATCAGGTTTCTGCAAACCACTATGGAAAAAAACAAAGCATTCATTAATACAGTAAAAAAATGTTGTAAATGAGTGCAGAATATCAGTAGTATAAAGCCTCAAGAAGTCACGTAAAGGAAAGATACCTCCTGCAAGACTTACTTATTTGGAATGGTACTAAAAATCTCCTTCACCCATTCTTCTAGTGTATCAAGAGTTTCTGCACAGATCAGAAGACAGTGAGTTAGAGGACTATAGTAGCCATCTTGTATTCATGGCGGTGTGCATGTAGCCATACCGTTAGACTGTACGGCCAGGGTCATGTAGTGGGCTGAGTAGTACGTTCTGTAGAACTCTCTAAGCCGGGCGTGGGTGTCAATGTTCTTCTCTTCAGGTTCATACTTTAAAGTCTGAGCATTTCCTGCAAATTTAGGGATAGTATAAGATATCCACATAGGATAAGAAGAAGCTACATATATTATTCTAATAATATATGTAGGCAATATAATATTCTAGGCACTTGTGCTCCAGTGTACATCAGTATGGTTCAGAGGTAAACTGAGCAATGCAAACTGTTCTTGAAGACTTAGGATAGGCCATCAATGTCAGATCCATGGGGGTCCCATTCTTGGCTCTTCTGTGAACCAGCTGTCAACAGTGCTGACAGTCTTGCAGTCCCTTCATTATTCACACTTCATGCCATCTACATACAGTTGTGCAGGGTTTGGAAGCCATTCAAGCAAACAGGATGGAGTAAACATGCAGTGTAAATAAAGACGCTGCCATTAGGTGGCCCGAGGAGCGATGTGTGGCCAGTATGCTGTGATCTGCCCAAATATATAACAAACCTATCTCACCCCAGAAAAACTTTCCCATTGGATGACCAGGTTTTGCCAGACTTCCAAAAAGCATTTCCTTGCGGTTGGAATCGGAGGGCCGAGCGAGCTCATACTCTGCAATATGACCAGATAGAAACATTTATGACTATGGTAAGGAAACAAGTAAATGAAATGGAAACTGCAGTGAGAAGAAAAACCACACTTACCGCTATCCACAGCTTGTACTTCCCGGTCTATGGCATCACTGACCATCAGCGGGGAGATAAAGAACTGAGCCCACCTGTGCAGGGAAGGTACATAATGTTAGATCTGGGCAAGCCATAAAGTGCAAAACTAGAAATTCCATAGAGTTTGGGAAAAAAAAAAAAAAAAAAGATTTAATTTTTTGGTAAAATTAGTCCCAACCCTACAATAGGGTAATAAGAACAAGTGCCAATTACACCTGCTGACAGCTCCTTATTGAGTGCCGGCTGACCACTGTGCACTATGGAGAGGTGTAAGATCTGTAGGGCCACTGCGGTACAATAGGCCAGACTACATTTGTCTGCTGTACAAGTAATAGAGCTCTGCAGGAAGAAAAGGTTAAAATCCATCATGTCCAATCATTCAACTGCCCATTGACATCTGCCATTAGGATACAGTCGCGAAACCCCTTTTAACAGTCACACCGAAATCATCAGTTTCACCAGTTTTTATCTAATGTGTAGGGCCAGCTTAAGACTTCATTTATTGAGAAACGTTCCCCCCCCATTTTTGACTTGGGGTCCCAGACTTTCTATAAAGTAAGCACAGACAACTCTGCGCTTGCTAGGTAGCATCCAGATACATTTGGGGTGTAGTATAGCAACACATCTGTGGAGAGGAAGCCTCATCACTGGATCTCCCCACTTTTACAAGACAGATGACCCCCAGCACTGGAGCATGTCTTCCTAGTATTAGTAGAGTAAACAGAAGCTTACAGCTAACTTCTTACCGGTCCAGAGCCTCCTTAAAATGCTTCCTCTGTACATCAAGCTGGAAGATAGTGCGCTCGCAGTCTGTAGAGGCGTTATCACTGCCCCCGTGTTTCTTAAGGAAAGCATCAAAGCCGTTCTCATCTGGGTATTTTTCACTGCCCATGAACACCACTACAAGACACACAGGCAGATATAGTGACAGGCGCTTATCAGGTGTTAAATGGTGGCTAGACTTTAATGTTACATAGCCCTTACACCTCATTACTCCACAACAAACTCTTATACTTTATAATATGTGACACTCACTGTGCTCCAAGAAGTGCGCTAATCCGGGAAGATCTTCTGGATCGCTGAAACTTCCCACTCCAATGCAAAGGGCGGCTGCAGACTGTAGAAAAACGTACAAACAATAGTGTCAGTATGTAGGAATGCATCCTCTTGACAACTGCAATGCCTATTATTAATTTACTCATATTTCCAGGAGGAATAACAGAAGAACAGCAAAATGCAAAGTCCCAAGAAAAGCTGATAAAATAATTCTCTATGGGCAATGCACCTTTTTACTAAAACACATATTAGAGGAGCGGACAGGTCCTAATTCTGGCTGCCTGTAGCCTCCATTAGGTGTTCACCATCATACGGTTCCCAGTGAACTGAGTGGTGACTGCAGGAGACAGACATGGGGAAAATTTAGCAAGCTCTGCCCTGCCTCAAAAAGTTGCAAAACTGGGCTTTATAACTTACTGGTCTTATTTGCACAAAAATTTGGCAACATTTTACACCCCTCTCTCCACCTATAAAAAGTGGATGGGAAAGTCATGGCAAGCCCGTCAAGCTGACGTCTGTAAAACACAAAGATTTAAGTCACATATCTGTTGCAATCTCACTCCAGTAGGGGGTGGTAGAGAGCGGAGTAACATCTTAGGACAGGAGTGTTAGACTTTGATACATTTTGCACAAACTACATGACCCTAGCAGAAATAACTTTTAAGGGGCTATAACATTACAGACACTTATCCCCTATGTTGTGGACAGGGGTAAGTGTCATATCGCTGGGGGATTCTGACCACTGAAACCCCCAGTAACCAGGAGAAAGGGGAGCAGAAAGTCCCTGTGAATGAAGTGCCAGCATGCTCCATGTGGTGCAGCCATTACTCTAGTGCACTACTTGTGCTCTTCGCACTGTGCACCACTGTGTGATCACTACAGCAAACGTTCACCATACCAGCTTTTCAGTGCAGCTCTTCTTGTCTTTAGCACACTGGCTGTCCGAGTCCTCATTCTCATCGTCCTCTTCATCTTCTTCATCCTCAGACTCCTCCTCACTCTCATCTTCAGAGTCCCACTCCTCTTCACCATCGTCGTCATCCTCATCATCATCTTCTTCTTCATCGTCAGAGGACTCTGTGTTAGTGTGACCCATGGAGGCCATATCTGAGATGAGCAGCGCTCGGAGACCATTGCCTAGCTGAATAAACCTATAAAAGGAACGACAAGACCAGGAATAATGAAGGCGGCGGACCATAGATGTATACCCACCATAAACCTGCATGTAGGGCTGGGCAATGAATCAAATTAATTCGCCCTGAGGATTTACGAATATTCTGTTTTTTTGACAGAATCATCTAAATACATTTTTCCCAGACATCTGCCTTAACAGTACGGAGGATGCCGGGGCTTTATATATGGCGCCTGCTCAGTAGCTGTGCAGGCACCATAGCTGCAGGGTCACTGCCTGCAGTCACAGACATCACAGACGGGCACTTAACCCCTCAATTCACTTGTGACTCCAGCACCTGAGGGGGTTCCGTTGCTTTCAATTCCCCACCCCCTCCGAAAGGCTCCTGTAAAGTTAATGTTTGGTTGCTATAGCAGCCGGGAACCTTCAGAAGGCGCCCTGGCCTGCCATAGTCATATAAATATTGAGGCAGCTTGTAGAAAGCTTCTATAATTATGCAAGAATTTTACCATAGACTGCAATATAATAGTACTGCAGTCTATGGTGCAAGCAATCTAAAGATCACTAGATCAAGCCCCCTAGAATATATACTGCCGCTTCCAAGAAAAAAAAAAACCCTGCAAAAACGAAAAATAATTGTGTCAGGAACTACAAGATGCAGCATTACCACATGACACCATTTAAAGGGTTACTCCAGTTCATTGATGACCTATCCATTCTCCGGATAGCTTATCAATAAGATATCAGTGGTGACTGAAGGGGCCGTGACCTCTTTACATCGCACACCGCCTGATTCACATCGACCGTGCAATGTAATTACAGCCTTGTCCTATAGGACGAGACCGTTATGACATCACATGGCCACTATGAATCAGACTGCGTGCAATGTAAAGAGTGAAGGGGTCACAGTGCTTGCAGCAGCTTATGCCCTGCTTGCAGGAATTTTCTCTACGCATTTCTTAAGCAGATTCTGAGACGGAAACCCCGAATGTACAGCAAGCGCAGGTGTGAACCTAGCCTTAGGTGTGGACAAGCTTTCAGCTTACATATGTAAACAAGAAAGCCTTGAGAGGAGGGGAATCCTTGAAAATGGTGAGAAATTGAAACCACAAAATATTAGAAAGTTGCAAAATGTTACAGATAGATATAGAGATAGGCGCGAGATATAGAGATAGGCGCGAGATATAGAGATAGGCGCGAGATATAGAGATAGGCGCGAGATATAGAGATAGGCGCGAGATATAGAGATAGGCGCGAGATATAGAGAGCGAATATTACTGAACTTGTTTTCTGGGTTGTGAAGACTATAAAGCCCTGTAGCTACAATAATGAAGCACTACAAGCTCCAGCAACATCAAATGAAACAAACTGTAATCAGAAGGGATCCTTCAGGGTGTGCACATGTGGGATTAAAATGTGTATTTCTGCACCAGAAACCCAAGGCTGAGCCTTGAGATGTCTGCTGTGGGTTTGCAGCAGATTCACCCAAGGATTAGCCCCACTGAATTCAACAAGGTGAATCCTTGCATTTTGGGGTAAAACAAGTAACACCCTCCTATTTATGCGCATATTTTCCAATGCATGTGTACAGGGTGGTAGAAAACACATTCACACACGGGGTGCAGAATTTAAGAAGATGCCACACAGATTTATAAGTTGAACCCAAAACTTGTGCATATACTCTTATTGTAGCACACTGAGGGAAGAGAGGGGGGTAACAAAGCAAACACCCCAGGGGTAATGGCATTCAATGACAGGCAGCAAATAGCAAATGGGCACTAAATGGAAAACACTGAAATGCCAAGGGGTGCGGTGACGTGCCCAGGGGTAAGTAACTAACACAAGGCAAAACTAAGAAAAGACAGACACTGTTACATAGCAAAGACTCAGGGTATGCTGAGACAGAGTAATTTGGACCGAATTTTGAGGCAATTTCTCTTCAAAATCAGATCCAAACTCCGTCTGAAATCTGCCTTCCATTGGTAGCTTTTTTTTTTTTTCCCCCGCTAGATTATTTTTACACCTAGCAGAGAAAAAAAAAAAAGCAGGAGGCATCTTGCTGATTCTTCAGAAGAGCATCTGTCTGGACGGACGGAGAAGATTTTGTGGCATATTTTGCATATTTTAGAAAACTCATTTGCTTCAAATTCCTGAATCTGGTTTAGTTTTGCTTGACCAAATTAATTTGCTCTGTGTGAACATGCCCATACAGTAGGTAGTGGACAGCAACAAGAAATGGAAAGCAACACAACTGGTACAGTGACAGCACCTGGCACAAGACCCAGGCAGGGGAAGGGGAGCAGCAACTGGCACAAGGATGATCAGAACCTGGCACAAAAATACAGATAAGGAGAGGAAACAGCACCTGGCACAGGAGCCAAACATAGAAGAGGGCAGCAGCTTGTGACCGGCACAAGGATGGTCAGCACCTGGCACAGGCATACGGAGGAGGGATGGTAACTGGCACAGAGACCGACACAAAGATGGTCAGTACATAGTACAGGCACCAGGCATCTGAAGGAGGCATCACCTGGCATAAGAAAGAATACAGAAAGGTCTGCCATCACCTGCACAGAAGAGGGCAGCTGCACTGACACTGGTACAGGGATGGTCAGCACAAAGCACAGGCACCTGAAGGGGGCATCACCTGGCATAAGACACAATACAAGAAGAGCAGCCAACACATGCACAGAAGTGGGCAGAAAATGGTACTCAGATTGGCACAGGGATGGGCAGCACCTGGCACACAAATCACGAATAGGCAAAGGGGACAGAAATTGTCCCTAGACCCAGTCATAGCAGTGACCAGCAACTGGCACAGAGGCCTGGCATAGGAAGGGGCAGCACCTGGCACAGAGGCCTGGCATAGGAAGAGGGGCAGCACCTGGCACAGAGGCCTGGCATAGGAAGGGGCAGCACCTGGCACAGAAGCCTGGCATAGGAAGGGGCAGCACCTGGCACAGAAGCCTGGCATAGGAAGGGGCAGCACCTGGCACAGAAGCCTGGCATAGGAAGGGGCAGCACCTGGCACAGAAGCCTGGCATAGGAAGGGGCAGCACCTGGCACAGAAGCCTGGCATAGGAAGGGGCAGCACCTGGCACAGAAGCCTGGCATAGGAAGGGGCAGCACCTGGCACAGAAGCCTGGCATAGGAAGGGGCAGCACCTGGCACAGAGGCCTGGCATAGGAAGGGGCAGCACCTGGCACAGAGGCCTGGCATAGGAAGGGGCAGCACCTGGCACAGAGGCCTGGCATAGGGATTGGCAGCACCTGGCACAGAAGCCTGGCATAGGGATTGGCAGCGCCTGGCACAGGATGGCAGCACCTGGCACAGAGGCCTGGCATAGGGATTGGCAGCACCTGGCACAGAGGCCTGGCATAGGGATTGGCAGCACCTGGCACAGAGGCCTGGCATAGGGATTGGCAGCACCTGGCACAGAGGCCTGGCATAGGGATTGGCAGCACCTGGCACAGAGGCCTGGCATAGGAAGGGGCAGTAGTTGACACTTAGACGGGCACAGGGATGGACAGGACCTGGCACTAGCACTGGGTACAGTGAGGGGGTCAGCAATTGGCACAAGACCCAGGCATACTAGTGGGCAGCAGCTGGCACATGACCCAGGTTTAGGAAGAGGGGGCAGCACCTATCTCTACACTATACACTATGGCCAGCAGGGGGCAGCACTGACACAGGGTAGCAGGCAGTAGAGGAGCCCCGGGTACAGCGCTGTATATCCCCCAGACAGGGCTATGACGTCAGAGGGAGCAGCACGGCACACAGTCATGATAATACTGACCGGTACTTCTTAGGGTCACTGGGAGACTTAATGATCTCTGGATCCTCAGCGTCGCCCCCGGTTTCTGGCTCTTCCCTGCCCCCGGTGTTATCCCCGTGGATGGCCGGGCACGGACAGGCGGCTTTGTGAGGGTTTCTTGCGGGCATGTTGGAGAGATGACTCGGTGTACACAGTTGTCAGACACCCGCTGCCTCAGCCAGGCCTCACAGAAGCCGGGGATCATCGGCCCAGCCAATGAGTAGCTGCCGGGGCGATCACGTGGCCCGCAGCCAGCCTGCCAACAGTGAAAGAGTAGGGGCGGGGCGGAGCTCTGTGTAGGTGACCAATCAGAGCGGCCATTGTTGCTACGTTGTCAAGTTAGTCAGGAAGTTTGTGGTTGTAGAAAGGAGAACACGTGGGAATCAGTGACAGGGCTTAGGGCCGGGAGTCTGACACACGCACAGATAGGGAGGGCGAGCTATGAAGCCTTGGAAGAGAAAAAACGTGTTGTCCGTGGCAACCAATCATAGAGCGGCTTTCATTTTGCAAGACCATTTTCAGGCATGAAAGCTGAGTTGTGATTGGTTGCTATGGGCAACAAAGCTAGCGTAAATAACTTAAAGGGATATTCCAGTTACTACAAGTTAGGAGATACAGTCATGGTCCTAAGTGTCTTATCATGGTGGTCAGACCCCTGGAATCCACTCCCCACCCATCTGATAGTCCCATATGCGTGGATTAGCCGGTGCTACTGCTCATTTTAGGGCCATAACAGATAACAGCAAGAATTACTGATCCCTCCGTCACGCACCACAAGTTTCCAGACTGTTTTTTTTGACCTGTTGTAAATAACTTCTCTACTTAGATTGCAATTTTTTTTTAAGGACTCTAAAATGCTTTGAAAACCATGTGTATAAAAATCTGTTAATTTTCAGTTCTTGTATCACACCATGTCTGATGAAGGGAGCGAGCACTCCTGAAAGCTTACTTATAAATATACTCAGTTAGCCTCTAAAAGGTATCGCCTGATTTCTTCACTCTTCCATCATTTTAGGGCCACACGGTGACATTAGTTTTTGATTAAAAATCACATTAAAATTTACTTTAATTTGTTGCGTTGTTGCACAATGAGATTATGCTGAGTTTTTTCTGTGACATGCACGTGTCTATGATTGCTTGTTGTTTTTAACTATACTATAAATATATATATATATATATATATATATATATATATATTATACTACAAACTATACTATAACTATACACACGTGGACAAAATTGTTGGTTCCCCTCGTTTAATGAAAGTAAAACCCACAATGGTCAAAGAAATAACTTGAATCTGACAAAAGTAATAATATATAAAACTACATGTTGACAAGCTACAAAGCTTCTGGGAGAATGTCCTATGGACAGATGAGACAAAAAGCGAAATTTTTGGCAAGGCACATCAGCTCTATGTTCACAGATGGAAAAATGAAGCATATCTTGAAAAGAACACTGTCCCTACTGTGACACATGGAGGAGGCTCTGTTATGTTCTGGGGCTGCTTTGCTGCATCTGGCACAGGGTGTCTTGAAACTGTGCAGGGTACAATGAAATCTCAAGACTATCAAGGGATTCTAGAGAGAAATGTGCTGCCCAGTGTCAGAAAGCTTGGTCTCAGTCGCAGGTCATGGGTCTTGCAACAGGATAATGACCCAAAACACACAGCTAAAAACACCCAAGAATGGCTAAGAGGAAAACATTGGACTATTCTGAAGTGGCCTTCTATGAGCCCTGACCTAAATCATATTGAGCATCTTTGGAAGGAGCTGAAACATGCCGTCTGGAAAAGGCACCCTTCACACCCGAGACAACTGGAGCAGTTTGCTCATGAGGAGTGGCCAAAATCCCTGCTGAGAGGTGCAGAAGTCTCATTGACAGTTACAGGAATCGTTTGATTGCAGGGATTGCCTCAAAAGGTTGTGCAACAAAATATTGAGTTAAGGGAACCATCATTTCTGTCCAGGCCTGTTTCATGAGTTTTCTTTTTTTAAAAAATTCTGTTGAAGCCTGGTTGGAAAGCAATGTCTGACTTTCATTTGTTCATTTTCACAGAATTTTTATATATTATTACTTTTGTCAGATTCAAGTTATTTCTGTGACCATTGTGGGTTTTTCTTTCATTAAACGAGGGGTACCAACAATTTTGTCCACATGTTTATATACAGTATATATTATACTACAAACTATACTACTAAATATACAAATTAACTGTCTATACCTGCAGAAATAAACATGAATTAAAAAATAATTATAATCTGGACAATAAGATTATAAAACAGCAAAAAATAACATTGTAAAGACAGGATTTTTTTTTTTTTTAATGGGGCAATTGGCATCAGCCTCACGGGGATTTTTACCTTCCTCTGGATCAACACTGTAGGATTATAGGATGGACTTGATGGATCTGCGTCTTCATCCAACCTCATCTTCTAAAATTACATTTTTGGACCTGTTACTATCTATGGATATTGAAGGGCAGATTAGAACATCCATTTTCCGGAAGGAGACTGCAAGTAACAGTCTCCTCCGATGGGATAGTCATCACTCCCTTCCTTTGCGAAAAGGTTTACCTAAAGGTCAATTTTTAAGGATCCAGAGAAACTGCTCTAGTGATGGTGACTATAACAGACAGGCAGATGAATAGGTGCATAGATTTTTGAGACGGCGCTATGCATCTGAACTATTGAGACAAGCCCATCATTCAGCTGGTACATGGGATAGGAATGAGCAACTGGTCCCTAGAAAACGTGAGACAGACCCAAGCCCCACCCGTATTATCGCCAACTTTGACCAACACAATAAGGATGTAATGACCATCCTCAGATCCTATTGGGGTATTTGAAATCTCGACCCTGACCTAAAGGATGTAATACAGGATTACCCTGCTGTTACATTCCATAGGGGGAGTAACATTAAGGATCTCTTAGTCCATAATCATCTGGCCTCAGTGAGTAACCAGGGTACTTGATTGGACAGATCTTTTCCCCCTCGGGAACATATAAGTGCTGTAATTGTAGAGCATGACAGTACATTAAGAAAAGTAGGGAATTTGTGAGCGTAGTCACGGGGCGGATTTACCAGAACCATGAATTCATAAATTGCCGTACTTCTGGTTTAGTTTATTTGTATACCTGTCCTTGCCCACATAATTACGTAGGTAAGACAAAAAGAGAGTTTAGGCAGAGAGTATTGGATCACATCAGCAACATTGTTAAACCTGAGGGTCTGAATGAGAATATTTCATTTGCATCACTTATTTGACCAATAGGAAGGCATAAGAATCTTTATACATACTCATAGCTGTTGATCAGACTTGTTGTGAGCTTGTGATTATTGAACATAGCATACTGACGCCACTGGGGCTCTTAGTGATGATAGCCCCGTATGCTTATTTTGGTTCTTTACTATTAATCAGCGTTCAAGATATGTATGCACATTATCAAGAAATGTATTGGCATTTATGCCTCAAGAGTGATGGACGAAAATCACTTGATGGTTTATAATTCACCTTAGTAATATTTAATTTTGTGTCACCCTCAAAAGTCGCGCTCTCATCAATAGTTATCTTTTTGGGTGGGTTATATTGTGCTTTATTTTTGGTACTCATGCACAGATTGTACGTGATCTGGGTCATCCATGCAATATCATCAACTGTTGATAACTGATCGATATCATCTATTTCTTTATTGCATCACTATGTTGGAGTGAAGTTGTGACTCACGTTTATATCATGTTATCCTGCATGAGTTAGAGAATGTGGCCTTACAGAATCTAAAATGGGATGACAGCATTGTGATAAAGTCCTCCGACAAGGGGTGCAACATTGTTGTCATGGACAGAGAGAAGTATAAGACCATGTGTCTAGACCTTTTACTATATACGGGTAGTTATAGGGTTCTGGATACTGACCCCACCACTGTTTTCTTACGGCACCTTCATGCTTTATTGGATCAAGCCTATGGATTAGGCCTAATTTTGAGGAGGGAGCTTATTTTTATGAAGCCTCAACATCCACAGACACCCACATTTTACTGCCTCCCGAAAGTCCATAAAGGGTGTGACCCCCTTAGGGGACGTCTAATTGTCTTGTGCATCGATGGGCTGTCACAGGGAATCAGCACATATGTAGACACTATTTTAAGACCTTTCGTGGTTTCCCTGCCGTTTTCAAAGGGAGGCAGAGATCGCAGCAGGACGCTAAAAAAAATAAGTTTCCTGCTCAAAATCGGGGATTCCAGGCTCAAGAAAAGCCACAACTAAATGCCGATGTCCTGCATCGGCATCCCGTTGTGGGTAGCCTGTGGCCGGAAAATGGTGGTGGAAAATGAAGAGGAACTTACCCTAAAGGTAAGTTCACACATAGTAATTTGGCACTGAAGTTGATGCTAAATATGACAAAGGAATTATTTCGTTAGGTCAATCCATTCATGAGGACAGGTTCACATTAGAGCCTCCATCTGCAGATTTAGTGGGGTCCATCTGGTGTTGTAGTTGTTCATCATGAGACAGATGCGTCACAGCTTGAATTCCATTTTCCTGCATAGAACTGAAAAACTTAATTTAATTGCTTTTCCAGTTTTTAAGCGTTCACTTTTTTAATTTCGGCCACATGTGGTTGCCACCGCATGGAAACCCAGCCTATGTCTGACCATGAGCAAGGTCATCCTGTCAATGGCACTAAAACCAGCCCCCTCTGATCTCTTATTGAAGGACTATCCTGAGGAGAAGTCATAAATAAAAAAGAACCAGAGACAACCCCATTAAAGAGCCCAAATAATCTAGGCTAAGGCCCCACATAGCAGAAAGGCAGCTTTTTTTTGTTTCAGATTTTGCTGCGTTTTTTTGAGCCAAAGCCAAGAGTGGATATGAAAGGAATGGGAAATAGATAGGAAGTTCTTATACTTCGATCTTCTGCTCAATCCACTCCTGGCTTTGGCTCATAAAACGCATCAAAATCTGCAACAAAAAAAGCTGCGTTTCTGCTACGTGGGGCTTTAGCCTTAAAGTGGTTTTCCCACTATTGACATTAATCCTCTATTCACAGGATATAAATCTCTGCGTGCCACGTGTGAATGGAGTATTAGTACACACGTGGCCATCTGTCCATGCATTTCTATGGGGTTGCCAGAGATGGCCATCACAGAAGCCTCATAGAAGTGAATGGAGTGGTGAGCATCAATGCGCACCACTGATCCAATAACATGGCTACTCAGAGACACTTGTGGTCTCCAATTCTTGTGATCACTGGGTGTCCCAGCAGTTGCACTCCAGCATTAAGACACTTATTCCCTATCTTGTGGATAAGTGTACCAGAGTATGTATATTTCCTTGCTGATACCACCTGTGAAGAACAGGTAAGCACCAACAACTCCAACTTATCTTCCTCCTCCAAGGCACTTGAGTTGAATACAATGTTTGATATATTCTGTTCTACTGAAACTGTGGGGGCAACTGAAGGGGACATGAAACTGGTGGGGGAAACTAAAGGGGGTCATGAATCTGTGGGGGAAACTGAAGGGGGTCATGAATCTTTGGGGGAAACTGAAGGGGGATATGAAACTGTGGGGTAACCTGGAGAGGGACATAAGACTGTTGGAGCAGCCAGGAGGGGGACATTATAATATAATGTCTTAGAGGTCACGGGGAGCAGGTTAATATGCAATTCCACTGCAAGGGCATTTGATTGTGTGATGGGCCACTAAGGGGCATTATAAAGTGTTCATGTCAGATACTTCTAAGTGATTCAGTGGCCACGTATAAAACCTTTGCACCTTCACCAATCTCCTCTTGTACTCTCATAGCAATGCACCTCTGGTCCCCTGCTGGTCCTGACCTCTCACTGTGGTATTTTATCCCATCTTACTGCTGCAGACCACAATTGGTTTCAGAATTTACAAGTGAAGACGTCTTCACAGGAGGCTTTGCAGAGATCGGCAGGTTTTAGGCAAGTGGGCCATGGAAGCATCAGGGGAAATGACCATACTTTTTTTTTTTATTTTTTTCAATTTCAGGATTTGCTGCATTGCTGGGGCAGTGTCGTGAGGCCTCATATCCATTAGATGAGGCTGGACTCACCAGAATTGGCGGGTTCTGCCAACAGTCATCTAATGTGCATGGCTAGGTTATGTTAGGGTTGATGTATTTAGCCCCATAGATGTCTGTGTATTGTGCTTGTCCTTGGTCACTGTTGGCTTCCATGGTAGCATTGTGGGGACCTTGAGCATGATCATGTCCTCTTATCGGCATCTCGTTTTCATGGAAAATGGCTTTATATCATAGAAAACGCTGCTGAGGTTTTCCTTGAGTATAGATTAGAAGTGAATCCATCACGTCCTGTAATATAGTCCGGTTACTGATAGACAATGCTGATGTACATTCCATAGAAAAATCATGACATCTGGATGAAGTTACCCATTGCAGAAAATCTAGCAAGTTCTAGTTAGGGTATATTCACATGTAACAGTTGAGAACTATATCTGGGGAAAAAAAACCACTTGTTTTTACCACAATTTGCTGTGGTTTTGTGATGCGGTAATTGTCCGTGAGCCCATGGTACTTGTTATGGTGCATTATAAATATGCAATCTGTATAAATCCATGCTATATCAAGACATCCTTACAGATCGATCTGTACTATAGCTTTGGATTACTCAATCATTCTCTGTCTATGCCAAGTAATGATATAGATTGGACAGGGCTGCGGCTGACGGCTATCCGGGGGAGATTAGCAGCTCTGCAGATATAAAGCACTGATCACTTTAATCGGCTTTGATTAAGCAGGAACTCGCGGCACAATCTGTAATCTATCTGATAAATAGCCCGCCAGTCAGACCTGTCAGAAGAAAGCACTGGTTGGGGTCTGTGACGTGGGACACCCAC
The DNA here is from genome assembly GCA_947044405.1 of Leptodactylus fallax. Taxonomy (NCBI): domain Eukaryota; kingdom Metazoa; phylum Chordata; class Amphibia; order Anura; family Leptodactylidae; genus Leptodactylus; species Leptodactylus fallax. The sequence goes on from CAMRHE010000874.1 coordinate 241,940, forward strand.
TGCCTGAATAAAGGGGTCACTGTATTTCATCCCAGCTACAAAACTTTATTGATGTCAGCCTTACAAGGATTAGGTCAGCTGATCAACGAGAGTCAAAGCTCAAGCCCCCCGCCAAAGCGATCAGTGACATATTGTACGATAGTCAGGGTGGCAGCACTTAGCACCCATCAGATCAGGAACTGCATATGGCGGAAAAACCTTCCAACCACACAAAGCAGATAAAACTGGAACGATTACTGTAGCATTGTGTGCCCTGTGGGTAGGTGGCGGTCATGAGCATTTAGTTGGCAACAACACCAACTTGCCCCTGACCCACTTGGGATTGCCCCTTTCCTGTTCATGAACACCCACAAACTCCCCAATTTGTGGTTTCATTTTACCCAAACTCTGCCCGCTTTGCTGTTGTTCATGTCTCCTTGCTGCCCATTTGCCAGGACATATGGTGTTGTGTAGGATTAGAAAAACATGACCACTGTAACAAACAGCGCCAGACATGTCCACAGGTTGTGACTGGTATTGCATCTGAATGCTATTGAAGTGTCTGGGACTAGGCTACAGTACCATGTACCAATGTAATTTGGAATAGTCCTCGATCGGCCATAACCTTAAAAACAAGTGAAGTGAATAACATTGAATATCTGGTGATAATGGAGCCTGTCAAGAGGTAGGCAGCAAGTAAACAGTCAGTTCTTGAGGATTTGTTGGAAGCAGGAAAAATGGGAAAGCATAAGGATCTAAGCAATGGTTACAAGGGCCAAATAGTAATGGCTAGGTAACTGGGTCAGAACATCACCAAAATGGCAGGTCTTGTGGGGCTTTCTTGTTACACTGTGGTTAGTACCTATCCATGGTGGTCCAAGGCAGGACAACTTGTGATCTACTAACAGGGGGATTGAAAGAGTCAACAGAAAACTACTGTAGCACAGATTGCTGAAAAAAAAAAGACACTTCTTAATATATCTTTATCAGTTGGAGTTGTTTTTCCTGATACAAAGCTCCAAATCCTCAGCATTCACAAACAGTCAAATGATAAAATCCTGACGACCAATAACCACCACTAGGGGGAGCTTACTGCATAGTCTTTTATTATAGAGTTCAATGTACTGTGCAGCCAGCTCCCCCTAGTAGCACTGAACTGAATACTTAAATTTGTGACTTCATATTATTAAAATAAGATTATTACTTACTAACAAATAACTTTATTGTCGTTGAATTTAAGATGGAAAGATATTTATATATTTACATTTCTATGACACTTATAAAACTGCACACAATTGTAGACACTGGTCATAAAAGCACAAGTGTATAAATCAGAAACTAAGCCTGGGTCACAAAATTACACCACACAGGGGACAGTAGTCACTTTTCCATACAGTTACGTCTTAAAGAGGATCTTTCATCACTTCCACCAACTCCATCTCTGTACATCCTTCAATAGTTGCTGCTCCACGGTTTATGGCACAGTTGGAATTTTTTGTCTAGCCCCCACCATTCCTGAGCAATCAGTTCCCTTAGTTTTGGTGTCTGCTAAACTAACTAGACTCTCTAATGACCAGTAGGTGTTTACAGGCAGGAGGAGGAAAGAGGGTGTGGTTATAAGCTCTGACACCATCTGCCTCTGATTGGAGCTCTGAGTCACACCCCCTTCCCTGCTCCTGCCTGACACCACCCACTGGATATTAGAGAGTCTAGTTAGCATATCAGACACCAAATCTAACTGCGCAGATTGCTCAGGAATGGTGGGGACTAGAGAAAAAATTCCAACTGTGCCAGAATCAATGGAACAGCAGCTCTTAAAGTATGAAAAATGTCAAGTTGGTGGAAGTGGTGAAAGGTCCTCTTTTGGAGAATCTCCTTTACTACTACTTATAGGTCAGTTACTGTATTTCAAGGAGGAATCAGATTCCAGCTATTGTATCCAGTGGCATCAACATGCGTAATGCTTTGAGTAGTGGTTTGAGTCCTATCCCCGGCACAGGTTGGCAATGTTTTACCAGATAGTGAGCGGTAATAGTAACACATCATAGAGTTCGAGCTGCACTGGTCGCTCCAGGAACATAGAGAAAAGGATTAACATGAACATTTTTGCTGCATGGGGGCAGCAGAGTCTGTAAAGCGCAGGTTTTTCCCACCGCTGGCCGCCGAATGCTCGTTGTCCAGACTCTCGGACATCTTGTCGCAGATTATATCTACAAGGCGCTCAAAGACCTGCTTCACCTGTATGTTCTCCTTGGCGCTTGCTTCAAAAAACTCAAACCCTATGAAGAGGTAAAACAAATATATAATGAGCATTTAGGTTGGTTATTTTTTTATACTCTAGTGACATCCAGAGCTGCATTCATTGGTGGCATCCTCTGTGGTAGGATCTCATCTCTCTCTGCTGCCATCTGCTGGTTCAGGGTAGATACAGATCATGTTCTATTTCTTAAAGGGGGATTCTAATCTCAGCAAATAAGGGTTTTTCTTTGTAGGACAAGTTTATACAATTTCCTAATATATATTCTGTATTATTTTCTTGTAGTTTCAAGATCTCTGCTTGCTGTCGTTAAATAGAAGCCTTTATTGTTTACCTCCTGTATACATATACTTGTATCTCCTGGTCATGTGATGACACCAGCAGATGACTGATAACTATAGCTGAGCAAACTGGTGAACAACAAGCTGGGTTCATTGATACCCGTACCTTCCAGAGTGGAGTCATCAGCATATTTATTATGCTTACTTATATAGCGCCAACATATTCCGCAGCGCTGTACAGACATTGTCAGTCGCTGTCCCATATAGGGCTCACAAACTATATTCACTGGGGGGGGGGGGGGATAACTTGTTCTAACTGGAATAACCCTTTAAATGAATAAATGACAAGTTCTAGAACTTTCCAGATAAAACTATGTATCAATCTGCTCAGCTCCTCCTGCTCTATAATATGATGTCTGCAGATTGTACTGTATTTAACATGTAAACATTCTTTTTAAGAAGGTAAAAGATCATGAAAATTTTAATTACAAAAATAAATCCATTCATTTTCTGCAGTGAAACCTCCTCCTCCTCCTCCCGTCTATATACAGCCGCAGGAAAATCACTTTCCTATTAGTAATTAATCTGTCATTTATGCCCAAATGTATTCCTCTATCCAGAGACTGAGCAGATTCACGTCTACAGAGGTTCAGCGCGGCAGACATGTCAGTGATTAATGATATACTGGATGGATTAGATTATTAATTAATCAGTCATTAGAGATCTATCTATCCTCAATCAGTCCAGGTAAAGTAATCCTATTACCAAGGCAGATTTAGAGCATTTGCTGCCACATGATTTAAGTGCTTTCATTTATCGTATTTTGCATAAGTTTTAGGCAGGTGTGGGATAAAATGGTGCAGAGTAAGAATGCCTTCAGAGATAGAAGGGTTAAGTTTATTTTTGTCAATCAAAATTATGGAATGAAGAAAAGAGAAATGTAAATTCCATCAATATTTGATGTGACCTTTGCCCTTTGGAGGAGGAGTCCTGGAAGTGATGATCCGGCCCCCACAGATATAGCCCTGATCTCATCATCATCCAGTCTGTCTGGGATGACATGAAGAGACAGACGGATTGGAGCAAGCAACATCCACAGAAGATCTGTGCTTAGTTCTCCAAGATGGCGGCGGGAACAACCTCCCTGCCGAGATCTGCCAAAAACTGTCTGCAAGTACCGAGAAGAACTGATGGAAGGCAAAGGGCAAAGGTCACACCAAATATTGATGGGATTTACATTTCATTTTGCAGCATTTTTTCCCACACCTGCCTAAAACTTTTGTACAGTACTGTATAGAAGTGAACTACCTGCTTACAGTGCAGCAGAGGTCAGAGGCCTCCGTTAAGGTCTTAGATGCTCTAGGAAAGCCACAGTAGACGGGATGTTCAGTATCTGGGCATAGACCTATTGGTATAGACAGTTGTATAGATTATGAAGTCCTCTCCCCTATACATTGATCATAGTTTTGATGTTTGATATGTTGTGAGATGTCCATATGTGACACCGGGCCTCGCGGTGTAGAATGCGGGGTGGTCCTGCTGGATACAGAGCATTACAATGTAGACTGATGACTAGTGATCTTCTATAGAGCGGTGGCACAATGCACACAATCAGCTGGAACGAGCACAATGGAGAGCCGGCTTTCAGCTGACTCTGCACTTGTTACTTCTTTACAAAGCCATCAGCTGCCATTGTCCTCAATTGCTGATCTGAGCGGCAGGATGACGGGGAGAGATTGTGGGGGCACTCGGTGTCATAATGGACTCTGAAAGGGAACCAATCACAGCAGGGCTCATTCAGGCACCACATGAGTTACTTTATCCGGACACTCGAATGTGATGACCATAACTTTTGCCATCAGCAATGAAAGATTTGCAGGGTGCGGCGAGGAGATGGCAAGTGCTGCAAAGTCCAACTAAATCAATACAAGTACATATAGCGAGGGTGCAGAGGCTGCAGCTGCCTCCGGCCCTGGTGCCCAAGCGGTCCAAAGGCTTCTCTGTCACATAAGACGACACCAGTATTATAACTGGTACATTGTAAGTGCACGGCCTGCTACAGATTTAGCATTAGGTCCCAGGAGCTTCACGTTACACCTCTGTATTCATTCCTATGTGAGAAAGATACCAGGCACAAAAAAAAAACGGCCTCCATAGTGGTTAGTAATCTGTATGCCCCAAGACCAGGCACAGGGCAGGTAGGTAGGCAGCGGTGTCTGACAGACCCAGTAAAATAATTCCAGGGGAGCACCCTCCACCAACTCATAGGAAATAGACCCCAATTGCCTCTACATTGGGTTGTGTTCTGTTGGAATGGTGACGTCCCTTGTGTCCTATTGTGTTAGAGCCTGGGCTCACCGGAGGATCCTCTGGGCCAGTCTGACCCTGGCACACAGGGATGAATCTGATGTGGATTTTCTGTATGGACATATATTTTATTTATATTATATATATATATATATATATATACATACATACACACACACACACACACATATATACACTACTAGCACAGACATTACTACAACAAATCTTGATTTCCACTTTACCACCTCCTTCCTTAGGGTATATTCACACCCACAGATTTGGTGCAGAAGTTTTTGCAGCTGTCACATTCATCTGTGAGGCTTGCAGAAATTCATGCTGTAGAAACAACCTATTCAGATGTATGGGACTGATTTTTCAGTCGCAGAAATTTGTACAAGAAATCAGCTGTGTGTGAATATACCCTAATCCTTGCACAATGTACTGGATATTGCACAGTGTGGGCATTGTATGTGTTCTTAAAGGGGTTGTCCAGGCTTACATTTTATTTTTAATTAAATGGGGGAGGTGAAAACAAAAAAAAAAACAAAAAAACCCACACACCACATACTCACCTGTCCCTGGTGCTCCGGCATCCTCCTAGCATGGTCCGGTCCTGCTGCTCAGCTTCTTGCAGTGGAATTCCTTGTTGGCTGTGACGTCCTGTTTCCCAGCAGGACCGGACCACGCTGGAGCACAGGGACAGGAGAGTGATTTTTTTTTTTTTTTTTAATAAAACCCTAATTAAAATTTTTTTATTTTATCCCGGACAACCCCTTTAACTTCTGAGCTATATTAAGTATAACACACACACACACACACACACACACACACACACACACACACACACACACACACATTATAAACCAGGGTGATATGATCAACAGTTTTCTTGGTAGAGATTTAGATATGATATATAAAAATCAATTAAATCCCATATAAAATTGTCCCTAGGATGTGCGTCTGACACAAGGAGATATGTTTGATGGTACTTTATAAATTGTTAATTAGAATTATTTATATAGGATTTATATTAATAATAATTATTTTTTTGTTAATTAATTTGCAATCATACATTGTGGATTCACAAATATTTTCAGCAATAATACAATGCAGTTCATCCTGTCGCCAGCAGAGAGCACTGCAGTACAGAACATACCGAGTTGATCAGCGAGGTGCTTCCCTTTTTCATGCGCTATCACCCGCTCATCCTCCATATCACATTTATTTCCAACTAAAATGACTTGTGCGTTGTCCCAGGAATAGGTCTTGATTTGGGTAGCCCTATAAAAACAGAAAAATAAATTATGAAATCTTAATTAGTTATCTTATGTTTATGGGGGCCTCCCGACTCCAACTGGTGTTAGTTCCCCCCTCATAAATAGTTGCCAGAGGAGTCTGGCTGAAGCTTATTCTCTTCTCTCCATTGAAAATACATGCACACAGAGCACAAATGAGCCGGGTGTGCATGTGTATGGTGTAGTCGGAAGGAATCCCTGTTGGCTGAACTAGTGTTTGGCTGATATCTGTTGAAAGTGTATGGCCAGCTTTACAATGTCAGCTCGAGGCATACATTAGGAGCGTATTATGGACACTAAAAATAAAAATTTAAATTAAATTCCATTTCCATAATAAGGTCACTTACCAGTCCTGCACAGCATTATAGGACTCCTCGTTGGTGATGTCATACATCAGTATGAACCCCATTGCCCCCCTGTAATAGGCTGTGGTGATGGTTCGGTATCTCTCTTGTCCAGCCGTGTCCTGAAAAGAAAATTATAAGAATGAGTCAGATATCACATCACAGATTTTCTGAATATCACTTTATGGTATAACAGGATTAAAAATAAAAATATTACAGGAGATAAAGTGTGAAATCCACATCCCAGAAACAGATTTGTAGGAATACAGATTTCAAAACGTTTTGGAGCTTTTTTTTTTTTTTTAATTCAAACCTGTTCAGCCATTCCAAAGATATAAGCCCTGCTAGTGTTGATACAAATTAGAGTCTATTATCCAAGTGGGCTGTAGCACTGTGGTTTCTCTGGGGGTGGGGTCTGTTTTTATGTCATGCGGTGCCACCGCCCACTTGCCTAGTAGACCCTAACTTACATCAACACTAAAAGGGCTGATATCTTTGGAATAGCTGAACAGATTTGGATAAACATAAAACATAAGAGTTTTTAGGGTTTATGAAAATAATGGTCTAGTAGCCATTTGGGCAGTCTGGTAGAATGGTGCACACACCAAAAAGTTTTGGCGAACCCATGGCTTTTTTTTAAGACGTGACAGGCACAAAAAGTTTTCAGGAGTCTTGGAGGTCACTCCTTTGTTTTGGAGCTTCCCGGACATTCCAGGAGAGTTAACAAGTATGGTCTATGATCATTAATAGGTGCACAACTCTTAATAAATTTGGCACGTTTTGGCTATCCAGACAGAAGATTAGGAGCTGGCGTAAATCATGGTAAATCTGTATGGTTTTGGGAGGCCTCAGATTGGGACACTTTCCAGATTTCTCTGCCCTGTGTCCCAACACAGGGGTTCTTAAGCCAAATTTCTGGCAACCAGCCATCAGAACGTCCTCTTACAATCAATATCACTCTCATAGGAGAATTAGCATAATTATACATGTGACTTATAGTCAACTCTAAAGAACACTGTGGCCTAAACATTGGGTCTGTCTCCCTTCAAGGAAGTGCTTATCAAACTATTTTGACTCATTTATCTAACATTAATTCTGGACTTGCTGGGTTACAAGTGACTAGATCATAGGTGAACATTCTTGTTCATAAGACAAGGCCACATGTGAAAAGGTCAGCGATAAAGGAATAGCAGTATACATATATACCATGGGATGACAATATATTAACAATTAAATATTATTAAAGACTAGAGTGATTATATCCATACATCTATAACCCAACTGGTTAAACATCTTGTCTATATTTGTGACAATTTTTTTGTGATGTGTCGCCATGGCCTCTTTGCCTAACCCAGAGGTTGATGACCTAAGGGTAGACCATCAGTGTTATATCTACAATAAAGCCATAAAGAACCAAACAGAATGCGGGTATACTATATAGTAGGAGGAATTTATAAGAGCCAGATTATGGGACATTCACCGTCACTTAGCATGGTATAACCTCCATTATCTGATTTTAGTCTCTTGCAGTTTCACAAGTGCCGATCTGCACTTTCCAATGCGATAAAGGTCCCTCTGAATTGCTGCACGGGTCAAGTCGATCTTTGATGAAAAGTCATTTTGCTAATGACCTGATACATTTGCGCGGAGTTAAGCGGATGATTCATACACATCCAGTGATTATGGGCAGCAATTAGCAGCCGCAGGAAAACGCGCGCCTCCGCCGGAAGGTTATAGACTCTTCTCTAACTTTTCCATAGCATCATAATGAGTCTGTACGAGCGCCAACAGTGAATATTGGGCAGCTCTGCAGCTGTCTAGAAGTGAATGAGGTTGATGAATCCTCATCAGGGATAAAGACCATAAAAATAACATGATAATAGAAAAAAAATTACAATAGTCTATAGAAAAGTAGAATTATTACTGTACGGTAGATCAGTGGTATAGATGTCCAAAGAACCATTGCAGTCATAGCGAGTAGTAAAATGACTCAAAGTAGTAGACAAGAAACCGGTGAAAACTCCTTCCGACAGATGTGATGGGTTGTAAAAGAAAGCTAAAACATGGCGACTTTCTTCCCAAAACTGCATCTGGTATTACACCTCCGCTCCCATCATGGTCTTGCACTAGAGATATGGAACTCCGAAGACACAATTTGTTTTGTGCGGACTTATCTGCAGTGTTTAGTCTAAGGGATCTATTGCTTCTATCCTTAACCCCTGCCAGGAGGTATGGGCTTTGCTGTAGGAAGATCCTAAGGTTGCTGCCATGGATCGGAGACTGTGGCATTGATCGATATATCAAGGATAGTCACAAATAGAAAGCAGTCTTTTTTTTAATCCTTTACAACTCCTTTAAGGCAGAGGCTTTGATTCTAAAGTTTCTATGCAGACCTGTGTGTCTCCATGGTAACAGACTACAAACAGACCCTGTGCAGTCAGATCCTGCAGGTGTACTGTATTCCAGCTGTTCCCAGTATATTCGGTAGGCCATCCAGAAGGAAGCTGCAGATCGAAGGAAGTATAACTGTAGGAGCAGACTACACAAGGTTTGTTTGTAGTCTGTTACCATGGAAATGCATAGATCTGCACAGGAGCTGGAAACATTTTTAATCAAGACTATTCACAAGGTTGGGTAATTTTTTTTTATTTGAGATAAATTGGAGCAATAATAATTGGTTGTAAAGTTGGACAGAGTTTTTTGTAAGGATGTGGGATTTATGGCATAAGAAGTCTGATTTAGAAGTTAAAAGGGGTCTTCTAGGATAAACTGAAAACGTCTGGCAGCAGGGAAGGTCCTTTATTCAGCATATGGGGCAGGGTGTCCCACATTCCTACCAGACCCAGCGGGAAGTGCTGAGGCTCCCCCAATCACTGGCCTCTGGTGAGGTCACAGGCAATGGCACTATCCCTTTAATGGTCTTTGAATTTTTCTACATTAGGGATCCCCAAATACCACTATAGCACAGAGTACAAGTGACATCCATCAAATGCTTCTCTCTGCTATACAAAGGATTATACTGTACATATAACAGAAAGATCAAAAACACACTTGAAATTTGTGTACTTCACAAAAGATCAAAAATGTCATCTGAACAACCTCTTAATAATTTGAATGGCATATAAATTACAAGATGTCTCCTGTAGTGGCTGCTGCAGAACAAATGGAAAAACTTACAGTTTGCCAGGAATCTTAGGGGCAGACTACCGGGGCTCTTATATTTTACAATCCCCATAATATTGCTGGACATTTTTAGATATATGTACATGCTGTACTGTGCTTCTATGCTAATTTTTAGGTTTCTAGTTTGCTATGACAGATTTAGCAGTGCATCTGTAATAATGTCTTACAGCTACGGGATATTTGTTATATTTAAAATATACATCAATTCATGATTTTTTTTTTTTTTTTTTAAGAAACAAATAGTAGAGGTGAATATAAGAAACATTGTAATATCTTATTAAAAGAACTCTATTTATCTCTATACAGTGGGGAAAAAAAAAAACTATTTATTCAGCCACCAATTGTGCAAGTTCTCCCACTTATAAAGAGGAGGCCGGCCTGTAATTGTCATCATAGGTAGACCTCAACTATGAGAGACAAAATGAGAAAACAAATCCAGAAAATCACATTGTCTGATTTTTAAAGAATTTATTTGCAAATTATGGTAGAAAATAAGTATTTGATCAGCTACAAACAAGCAAGATTTCTGGCTCTCACAGCCCTGTAACTTCTTCTTTAAGAGGCTCCTCTGTCCTCCACTCATTACCTGTAGTAATGGCTCCTGTGTGACATTGTTATCAGTATAAAAGACCCCTGTCCACAACCTCAAACAGTCACACTCCAAACTCCACTATGGTGAAGACCAAAGAGCTGTGGAAGGACCAGAAACAAAATGGTAGCCCTGCACCAGGCTGGGAAGACTGAATCTGCAATAGGCAAGCAGCTTGGTGTGAAGAAATCACCTGTGGGAGCAATAATTAGAAAATGGAAGCCATACAAGACCACTGATAATCTCCCTCCATCAGGGGCTCCACGCAAGATCTCACCCCGTGGGGTCAAAATGATCACAGGAACGGTGAGCAAATATCCCAGAACCACACGAGGGACCTAGTGAGTGACTTGCAGAAAGCTGGGACTAACGTAACAAAGGCTACCGTCAGTAACACACTACGCCGCCAGGGACTCAGATCCTGCAGTGCCAGACGTGTCCTCCTGCTTAAGCCACTACATATCCGGGATCATCTGAAGTTTGCTAGAGAGCATTTGGATGTTCCAGAAGAGTATTGGGAGAATGTCATATGGTTAGATGAAACCAAAGTAGAACTGTTTGGTAGAAACACAACTCGTGGTGTTTGGAGGAGAGTGAATGCTGAGTTGTATCCAAAGAACACCATACCTACTGTGAAGCATGGGGGGGCAACATCATGCTTTGGGGCTGTTTCTCTGCAAAGGGACCAGGACGACTGATCCGTGTACATGAAAGAATGAATGGGGCCATGTATGGTGAGATTTTGAGTGCAAACCTCCTTCCATCAGCAAGGGCATTGAAGATGAAACGTGGCTGGGTCTTTCAGCATGACAATGATCCCAAGCACACCGCCAGGGCAACAAAGGAGCGGCTTCGTAAGAAGCATTTCAAGGTCCTGGAGTGGCCTAGCCAGTCTCCAGATCTCAACCCCATAGAAAACCTTTGGAGGGAGTTGAAAGTCCGTGTTGCCCAGCGACAGCCCCAAAACATCCCTGCTCTAGAGGAGATCTGCATGGAGGAATGGGCCAACATACCAGCAACAGTATGTGCCAACCTTGTGAAGACTTACAGAAAATGTCTGACCTCTGTCATTGCCAACAAAGGATATAGAACAAAGTATTGAGATGAACTTTTGTTATTGACCAAATACTTATTTTCCACCATAATTTGCAAATAAATTCTTTAAAAATCAGACAATGTGATTTTTTTGGATTTGTTTTCTCATTTTGTCTCTCATAGTTGAGGTCTACCTATGACGACAATTAATAATAATAATAATAGTCCTTTAATAGTCCCACAATGGGGAAATTCAGTGTGTTACAGCAGCAAAGATAAGCAGATACAAATACAACATGTACAGGAATGTTCCAAGGTGAGAGGCATTACTTTGATAGCCGACAGACAGATATGAAGTAGCGGTGGGGGGGGGGGATATTTAACAGGCAGAGAGATATTTCAGTTCTCTGTATGTAATGATCTCCGCTTAGGTCGGTGTTGGTTGTACAGCCTAACCGCGGTGGGGAGGAAAGACTTCCGATAGCGCTCCTTCTCACACCTAGGGTGGAGCAGTCGGTCACTGACAGTACTGCCCAGCGCAATCACAGTCTCATGCATGGGATGGGAGTTATTCTCCCGCATGGAGCTCACCACGGACAGTATCCTTCTGTCACCCACCACCTGCACTGGGTCCAGGGGGCTCCCCAGGACAGAGCTGGCCTTTCTAATCAGCTTGTCAAGTTTATTTCTGTCCCTGGTTGATATACTGCTCCCCCAGCAGGCCACTCCAAAGAAGATGGCTGATGCCACTACCGAGTTGAAGAAAGTTCTAAGAAGTGCCCCCTGGATTCCAAAGGCCTCATCTTTTTAAGTGGCAGAATTGCACAATTGGTGGCTGACTAAATACTTTTTTCCCCGCTGTAGCTTCCATACTCTACAGAGAGGGGAGGGGGAGAGGAGATTTGAATTATCACCTCATTCTGTGCCGTGCTAGAGTCTTATCTTGGAGATACAGCAGTATTAGAAGAACTCTCTCAGTGTAGCAGAATTTAGCAGCTGCAGTTATTTGTATGTCTTTTCCAGCATTCTCCTCCATCCCCTCTCCATAGACTTCTATGTAAAAAGTAGCTCAGTCTGATAAGTGGAGAAGGAAACAGATTTCTTCACTAAGATATATTACAAAGTTTCTTATATTCACCTGTACTATTCATTTATGAAAAGTTGTTTTATACTTGGAGGTACACTTTAAATTTGGTCCAGTGTACACTTAACAGGAGATATCAATACTCCTGCATAAGATTATACATGAAGTAATAGTTATGTAAAATGTCTTTTGTTACTGAAGGATATTAGAACAATATAATGAATCCCCTTTGTTTCTGGTGCCATTTCCGGTGGTCTACGTGGCTGCTGCTCTATTGAAGATAAACTCAGCAGAGAATATATAAAACGTCTGGTCTGACAAGCTCCCGATATAATAAGTAGCCAGACGCCAGCCTTATCTGCCAGACACACACTCTGCGGAGATGCTGACTTCCCCATGCTGTGTGTACTGATGAGCCATTCACAGCCGGCAACAAATAACCCAAGCTTCTATTCAAATGCATTGCAAATCTGGATCTGAATTATCGTCACGAAAAATGGACAGCTTTCCAAAAAATCTGCATGTAAACTTTATTTTGGGGGAGATAGAAGGACTAAGTGTGATAGATTTATGCAGGATCTATATTATGAGCATTTCCTCCAATGAAGCCTCATTCACCTTCAAATCATTCCTTTTCATATATGACTTAAAATTTAGGAAGAGGTCACATTATAGAAGACCTTTCACCACCTCCACCGACTCTTTGCAGCCTTCAATAGGCGCCGCTCCACTGATTTTGACACAGTTGGAATTTTTTTCTCTAGCCCCCACCGTTCTTGAGCAATCGGTGCTGTTTGTTTCAGCACCAATATGCTAATTAGGTTCTCTACTGTCAGGTGGGCGGTCCCAGACTGGAGCAGACAAAAGCTAACAGACATGATTTTTCAGGAATGGTGGGGGCTAGAGAAAAAATTCCAACAGCACTGGAATCAGTGGAGCGGAGCCTATTGAAGGATGTAAAGGGTTGGAGTTGGAGGTGGTGGTCACCTATCACAAGAGACACAGCTATAGAGTTGGCCGCTCTACAATATAAGAGGGCAGCAGTATTATAGATTGGGGGGGGCTGTCACTTACCATGCACTTTTACAGATTTTGCAGTGGGGCCCAGTAGTAGTTACATCTGTTTCAATAAAAAAAAAAAAAAACTTATTCCTTTTGCTCATAGCGGCAACGTATTCCGCATCACTTTACAGATGATGCCATCACTCACTGTGCTATAACAATTCTGGAGCATCTTTCTGTAGAGCTCTACGCGGCGCTGTTCCTCTGTTATTCCTCATAGAAATGTATGAATATAATGACGGATGGGAGTCTCTGAACTCCAACATTGTTCAGTCAGTCCCAGACTATGTAGGGACACATCCGTTTGACAAGGATAATGGTAATGCCCAAGTTGTCAGTTTATTCCTACATTTCCAGGAGGACTAACAACGCTGTTCTGGATTCTCTAAAATTGCAGGCTACAGACATACACAATGGTGTGTCTTGTATGGCTTCAAGGGCTGATGCAAAGTTGCGATGTCGGTGTCACATTGGCACATTTTTGGAGATAATTTGAAGTTAAACATTTTTGCACATATAAATTAAACATTTTTCATGGTTCTAAAGATTTCCTCTAACCATCTTAGTGGTGACATCTGTTGTCTTGATCGGTTGACAATGGATACGACCATGAATACAGGAACTTTGTATGGTCTGGGACTTGTCAGACACCCGGCCATGATTTTTTATTTAATTTTTTATTTTTTAATAATGGTCATGAGCGTGAGACAAATGCTTTTATTCCATCAGTGGATTTACTACGTAAGGACAAGACACCTATACTCTTATTTTGGTGGTTTAAAAAGCCATGTAAGTGCTCGTGAATAATCTATTCACAGTGCAAACAAGGACATGTCTTATTTTAAGCCATCTAGAAAACAGATCTAAGACAGCTCAAGTGCGATTTAGTTTTTGACTTTTACCCAGGGCCGTTTTAACACATTGGTGGGCCCAGTGCAAAGGTTTCATAAGTGCTTCCCCCATCCCAATCACCACCACTTAGAAATACCCGATTCACACAAATTATAATGCCCCCACAGTGGTCCCCACATAGCATAATGTCACTTAGTGGCCACTCAGTTTTCATTGTTCCCCTATTCTCTTCTCTTTCTGGTCCCAGAGTCTTCAAGGAGCAACAGACGCGATGTAAGTGACGTCACCACATCGTGTCTCCTGCTCCCAGGACATTGGAAGCAAAGACAGCGGATGGATAGTGAAGCAGGGAATGGATGACTTCTTGAGTCACCACAGTCTTCAACTCATCAGCGTCTTGACGGCCACACTGGCCCTACAACTCTCACCAGTTACTCCATTCAGGTGCATGAAGAGGCCATGCGCTGCGCCTGGCAGGGCTTTTATTAAGACTGGTGTATGAATCCGCTCCTAGGTTTTTTTTGGGGGGTCTTTATTTTATTGTTTGAGAGACCTATAAACTCATAATCAGTTGAGGTATAGGAGCTGGGACCCCGCCACTGATAGCTAAAATAAAGGGGCTATGTTACCCAGGAGATTGTCGAGTCTCATCACGTCCGGTGCTCCAATATGGCTCTTTAGCTAAGCAGATATTATTGTGCACCGACTTGCCTTTTATTTACCTGGAACCTATGGGTATACTGTCACCTGGTGACAAGGAGGCCTACACAGCCCAGACCAGCTGCTGGCCATGTGATAGATATGTACAAAGGGACCTACAGCCAGATCTGACAAATAACATGGTGACAAATCATCTGATGTTTGGACAGCTGTGTTTCCTAGCAGACTGAAAAATGTTCACAGTAACACATGAGATCAATGCACACAATGAGGAACCGAATCCACACAGACACAGAAATAGTTTGTTTAGCAAAAAAAAAAAAAAAAATTATATATATATATATATATATATATTTTCACAAACCCTTTCTATCTACAATATATTGAGGCACATTGAAGTTCTCAGGATTGGTGGGCATCCCAGTGATTGGACCTCCACCATCTAGCAATGTATCCTCAATCCTATGAATAGGAGATAAATAATTTTTAAGGTATAAGCCCTTTAAGCAAGCATGGGATCCCCTTCATTCTCAGGATACAACCTCTGGGACCCCGATCAATCATAAAGTGATAGCCATAGCTCTGTGAGGCTCCAGAAAATAGGGTGACCGCCCAGACTCCCAGAAGGGCTGC